>LBNU01022561.1:112299-134361 GCA_014162995.1 Artemisia annua
TTTCGCTATGACCATAAACAAAAGCCAAGGTCAGACTTTGTCTCAGGTTGGTTTATTGCTACAACGCCCTGTCTTTTCACATGGTCAATTATATGTCACTGTTTCGATAGTTAAAAGCAAGCAAGGTCTTAAAGTGATTTGTTGTGATAGAGATGGAAACTACGCAGATGAAACAACTAATGTTGTCTATAAGGAAGTCTTACACCGCCTTTAAGCATATCATTTTTTCTTTAATGTTATTCACATGTTTGTTTATCTACACGAATTTTGTCGTATTGTATTATGCATTTTTTGTTATATTAAGATTTTTTTTTAAGTAAATACGTATTTTTATGTGTTTATTTTTTAGTTTGTAGTTTTTTATGTTTTTAATGTAACGTTAAATAAAAATAAAATTATCGAGCTAGCCCGGCCATCGGCCGGGTCTTGAAACTAATATATATATATATATATATATATATATATATATATATATATATATATATATATATATATATATATATATATATATATATATATATATATATATATATATATATATATATATATATATATATATATATATACACTAGCTTTCGAAGCCCGCCCATCGGGCATGTCTTATAATTATCGTTGAAATATTTTTCTATATCGAAAGAAGGTAGTAAAATTACACTTTAATACATACTACGTAGGTAAGGTAATAATCAAATAACTGTAATCAAATAACTGTAACATATATATGATGATGATTTAGAAATATACATACCATTAACTGAGTGCACATATTATTTGTTTATTACCAACATATATTATTATTATCCGTATCATTATTTTGGTTTTTTTTCCCTCATTATACATTACCCAAATGAAAATCTAATTTTATAGCTATAAATGAATTTTTTTGCACCCGCTACATTATGAGGAAACATCTCATTTTGATAAAAGGACATCTTGAACAAAGGCCTTTGCCTATCAACCGAACTGGTATTTATAAAATAGGTGGTTTAGCTTGTAAACATTTTCAGTTGGAGTAAAAAAAAAAAAAAACAATCGTAAGATAAAATTCGCCATTAAAGTAAAAACGAAAAAAAAATATCTTGAATTGTAAGTAGTTGTCTTAAATCTTAATTCATGACTAAATAGTTTTGGAAGTCATGACTAATACACCACTTAATCAAGCAAACATTGCTCATGTGTTGGAAAACAAAGCACCATCAATTAATTTCAGTAAACACGGGTTGGCATTCTAAATGAGAGATTTAAAAACTTGAAGCATCTTTGCAGAGAGGAAGAATGTAATTAATATTGACAGTAATAATATCACACACGAAATCTGGGTAAATGGTTGTACTGCTGAAGACATACATACTCAAGGTTATTATCTTTAAACATCAATGTGGTCTCACTGTTTAGGTGAACAATAACCATCGACTGAAACATAATAAAGGATGTACAACCAAAGCTTAGGTTATAATTACTTAAAAATAATTTTCTTTTTAGTCGCTCAAACGTAATTTAATCCATATTGTTCTCATACAGTAAGTAGCTTGTACTCATTCATCAACCACATCTCAAAGTTACCACTTTCGATGTGTAACATCAAACAAAGTTTACCATTCCACATTCCCAAATAATTCAACCGGCTGCTGTCTCATCTACTATCTTTTTTTCAACTTATTGGTTCAGTTAATGGATTAATATGATTTCTTGATGGAGGTTTTTTACGTTGTCCCACCCGGGGCATTCACATTTGGAACCCCTCACTCTTTGCCTTTTTATCACTCCCACCATATACGATTCACTCGTTATGTGATGATGAGTATTTACGGTTCGGGTATGATCCTAGAGCTGATGATTACTAAGTCATTAAAGTTTTAACGTTTGAGGAATCAGATATTATAAATGAGCCATGTGAAAAGGCTCATGGGAAGTAATCACTGAAAGGTTTCCCTCCCAGGTGACACCTTTATGTAGAGATGGGTGGTGTGTAGGGTGGCATGATGGACGTGTTTATTGGCTTGGTTATAACTATATGACCAAATAATTATCGATAGTGGCATTTGATTTGCATGAATGTCTTTTGTTCGGTTTTGTGAGATCCTGTAGGTTGGTTTTGGCCCGAATAACCGAGTTTTGAGGCAATGACATCTTTGGTAGTTGCGGCTTTATCTTCTGTGGCAGAATCAGAGGATGATATCTTCTCAGTGTAGCTACTGGTCTTGCTTGACTGGTTTCCAGAGATGGTGTCATGTATTTTTTGAATTGTAATTGATAGGACATATGCATGTTTACAAACATCTACAGGTTTCATTCTTTACTAACCTATCATCCAAAATGATAAAGAATTAGACCTTTCATTCACTGCATATTCTTAGCAAAACTTCTTCCATTCACTCTCGCGAATTTAGTACAGATTTAGACCTTGCAATTTTTAAAGCTAAAAAGACTCTTTTCAAGAGCTATAGATGAAGAATCTGCAATTAAAAAGAATAGAAAAGATTATTAGCATAAGATTTATAATGGTATCCATATAACACTATGTAGTTATTAGTGAATAGTGATTTTTTTAGCATAGCGTTGGCCACACTAATTGGAAGGGAAAGTCATGAGCCTTCACTACTATATGGTGTTCTACGCTTTCTACCACATTTATGCAAGTGAATCGTAAAGAAATGTAGTAAGCATTCTACCACAAGAGCACCTACATCAAACATCGTGTCTCAATCCAGACAGTAGACAAGGACTCGAAATTTTCTGCACATGAAGAGAAGCCGGGTATAATGCCTTTGACAGTGGCCTTTTTATGCATCTCTGAGACAGCATCAAACTGAGAAGATACATTTGTTGGTGGCCCAAATGACGTTACATTGAACTAAGAGAAATAAATAATTATACATATTTCGAAGAGAACATACTAAACAACTATTTTCAATTACTGATTTCATTATTTTCATACTATATAGCAATCTTTGGAGACACCTACGCCAAGGGGAAAGAAACAATCTTTAGTAATATTTTTACAATACATATTCTACTCACAAGATCTATATACTTCAATTTTTATACTTTAAAGTCAAAGACATCTAATAAAGCTTTCGTTTTAGTTACTAATACGACACCAAATCCAAATGCTGGAACTAAGACACCTAATGCAAAATAAACATTGAAAATAAATAATAGTGTGTACGCATATTCTACATCCTATTAAACTATTTTGGTCATCAAATATGATGAATGTGTCACACATCTGCTAGAGGCACTATTTTATCCATCTCCTAATTATTTTAGCCAAGTAATATTAGAAGGTCTTACTGGGAACATATTTCTGCTGATAATTTTCTGGAGCACTGGTGAGAACCTGATATTCAAGAAAATGCTCAATCGCATGCCTAATAGATAAATTTGGTAGTAAGTGCTCCACCCTGTACTTTGTAGAAGAGCATTTAGGGCACCTTGTCGTCGGTGTAAGTACTTCACAGATACATGTTCATGTACAAAATACATGTAAAATATGTATGCTTATCTGGCATAACTATCAATATTTGATAAAAAAAAAGAAACATAAATAGGAATGATACGAAAGAGAATCAATTATACCATTTTTCAGATAAACAACCAAATCAAAAAAGAGCCAGCGATTATTTAAGTATTGGAATCTTTGATGAGAGTGTGACCTTTTTTAAGTCTTACGATGTAAGTAAAGATGCCAATTTCGACCCGTATAAAGATGTTTGAAACATCCTAAATAGCTTAAAGAATTATTTGGCACGCAGAAATGACTGTGATCAGCCTTCAAAACATCTACAAAAGGTCAAATGGCTGACTTAATAACCTAGCTAAAAATGATAGGGGTCAAAACTTGCCCACTATATATAAATGGTCAAATCATCCTATATAGTTTTATTGAAAGAGCTAGATTGTCATATTTGTGCTATTTTATGGTCATATCTATGCATAAGCTATTTAAAAATTTTGAAAAGAAAAAGTACAAAGAATGTTGGTGGGTCAACCTAGCCTAGATCATATTCAAAAGGTACCCGTGTTGGGCGAATTAGATGAGTACCCTTTAACCCAACTCATTTTAACGCATTTCCCAACCTGCCCATTTTGCCTAGATGAAAAAGATATGCAATCTTAGTATCCACTGCTCCTGAGACTTTGACGCTGCATGAAAGTACATGTTTAATAAGAAAAGGAAACTACTCTTTAAACAAATAAAGTTTAAGGCAATATCACCACACTTTGCAACTATAGGTTAATCTTGTCATCAACTTTTGTATCAGTTCCCTCAAAGGTCTAAATTGAGGGAAGTACAAAAATTATAGATTACAAATATGATCTATTTGCAAGACTTGTCTCCATGAGTTCAAGTGAAGCCATACTCATCCGATTTATGTAAAATAAGGCCGGTTTGCTAATATTTAATTGTCAATAGGTCAAATGGGTAGAATTAAATGTAACTAATATTTAATTGCCAATGGGTCAAATGGGTATAATTAAAAAAAATGGAAAGGACCAAATGGTTTAAAAGTAGTCTAAAGTATACATTCAAGCCCACCCTTACTCATTGCCTCTTCTGTTTATTAAAAAATGGAGCATTATTTGGATAGTAACCATGGTGATCCATAATTAAAGTATTTTATTGTTATTGAAAAACGAAAAATAATACGTATAAAAGAAAAAGTTTTGGCGGTTTGACCAACCTTTAACCTGCCCTAAAAATTGAACATTTTGACCTTAAGCAAAAATTGGTCCGTTGTTTTGTAACTACGCTACTACATGCTCAGCCAATAGTTCCACGTGTCTTCTTAAAAATCATGACTCCATTAAAAATCAAGAAGACATATTTGATTTAGATATGAAGGACAGAAAAAATACCCTCTTTACGGCACTAACTGAGTGCAACGTTACTGTGAAACTATTGCTATGGTACAATATCCACGCGGGATTGAATTCATATCGTGGTTGGTGACATTCATGTTCATAGTCTTGTTGAAGTAGTAATACCTGTAATTAAGGATACACAAAGAAGAAATAAAACTTAACCTAAGTACTTCGTAAATTATTTATTTACGCTTCTCATACATAACTTAAAGATTTTGGATAAGAAATATCGATCCATTTACCCCTTTTGTCATCACTAACTATATTATAAAATCAGAAATTACAAAAAGCACCTATGTTTCGCGCCGCTCTGGGGTAGTTTTCAGGACACTCCAATTCCGTCTTATATAGATTTTTGTTATGTGTATGCTCTTAGTTTTAGTAAAGTTTGTGCATTTTTCTTGTTTCTAAGGTCAGGTACTACGTGAACTTGTTCCCATCACACTAAACTGAACCATCTTACCACCTCAAATACGCGTCACACGGTAGGGAGTGACAAATTCAAACTGAGATAGATACAAAAATATTACCTACTTGTATCACACCTACTGCATCATAAAGTATTCTGATAATTTGATTAGTACATGTATGTTTTAATGACCTTTATCATTGTAGTCCTTTGGCCTTAATCATAAATTTCAACTTGACTACAATGGTTTCAGGTTGCCAAACATTTTAAGAAAATTCAGGAAATCGTGGAGGAGGACAACAACCTGGTATTTGTTCTGTAACGAATTACACTAGGTTCTCCATGCTGAACCAATACAAGTTAATCAGCTTGAAAAACAATACTAAATAAAAACTCAAATGTACAATAACACTTTGGTGACGTAAAAAGAAAACGCTACTTACAATTCCAAGTCCAAGCTCCATTTTTCCTGGACCTATACGGGCTGATTTTGGCTAACCTGGAAGTGTGCAAACGGAAAGCAAGACGCCCATTGTACCAACAATTTTGCATGCATGCCTTGCTTCAACAGCAACATTAGAAAGGGGAAGACCTGAAGCAGCTGCTGCTCGTGCAATATGGTATTTTCAAAGAACTTCAATAATAGTTCATGTAAAACAAATCATAAGAATATTACACCCTTGACAAAATATAAATAAGCTAATTAATTTATGGATTGCAAGTTCATGCCCGCCCACTACTGTTTCATGCTGCCAAAAAAATAGTTTGGAATAACTGTTCGTGCCAGCACGTGCCACAAAGAAAGAGAGACACAAGCAAATCTCAGAAAAAGATTTAAATATCGAACCGTGATTATTGCACTTAATTACCTGATTGCTTACAATTGGGATGCCGTTTCCTATATAATCTATAACAACTGTCATTTCCAATATAATCTATAACAATTGGGATTCAAGTTTGTTTGATTCAAACATAAAAAGTCACAATCATAAACGAAAATACATGTAATTATCATAAACCACTATTACCACCAACCGCCAAATACCTGCAACTGGTTTAGCTTTGCTGGTTCTGTAAAAACACATAAACAATCCACATGATTGGTATATGGCTTCGGAAACATTAAATGTAAGCAGATACAAAGAATGCTTTAAATTGAAATTAGAAATATTTAACTTGCGTCTTCAATCACCTGACATAGCTCAATTTAAGTCAGTAAATCATATAACTCTATTCCGTGCAGAGGGTAGATCAGTTGGAAGAATATTTTATAACAAAAGCAGCATAGATTTCCTAATAATTAGTGACCAGTTTATACATTCTTTTATGGATGATGAATTTGTTTGACTATAATTAATTGACTTTAAATGACATTCCAATTGTTTCACCCGTTGACCGTGTATCCTTTTAGCCAATTTATTTGATTCAACCCATTTGAGATAAAATAGAGACTACATCGAAGGAGAATAAATTATAGTTTACCTATACAAATAGTCATCTTCTACATGCCAAGCAAACATACTGAAAAGCATTCTGAATATACATCATGGTACTAGTCACGGCCAGGAAGGAGTGAAAAGCAAAGAACCTGGTAAGGGTTGTTAGCTTATGAGCTTATCTAACAACAATAAACCCACTTGAGAAGCTTAACTTACCCACCCACTCATTTGACATGTTATCAAATCTTGTATATCTAATATTAGAATTTTTATTATGAGCTAAAAACAAAAATAATTTGGAAAAACTCTTCTTGACTTACCGGCTTCCATTGCATTTCCTTCTGCAATTCTGAAATCCAGGCATCGATGTGTTCTTTAAAACATATCCCAGGAGCATTCTTAAACCTTATGCCAAACAAAAATAGCTACTTAATTAGCAACACATTCAGTCGTAACTGTTACTTAACATTTAGAAAGTTCTCATTATAATGTACTAAAAAAGCTTAAAAAAATATAGATACAAATATGCTTTAAGGGAATTATATACTACCTTTGGGCAACATGAGATGTAATAGCGGCTTCATAAATCAAAAAAGCCGCCTTTGGTGGTTCTTTGAGCGTAATATAAGATAGAATTCCGCTTCTCAATTCTATTATCTGCCAAAAAGTAAATCCAAACGGTCAACTTTGTTGAGCAAAATCATTGCGGACAGCCCACAAAAGGTGTGCCTATAGATACAAAATTAAGACATGAGGGATCACAGGTGAAATTTTGCACATAGACTATGTGTGCTTAAAAAGTATATAGGTGATCAGATAACCATCATAACAAACATAACATAATACTTAACATAATAAAAAGTTCAATTTGAACGATTCCACTTTAGATCAGGTTGATGATCTAAAAAGTTATTGACAATCTCGGCATATTTTAATATGTTAACTAATACAATGATATGAATTAAACAAAACCCAAAGCATTGAATATAAAGAACTATGAAACTTGACATAAAAGTAGGTTATCCCGATTTATGAAACCAAGGAAATAGCCGGCGTAGATTGTTAAATTCAATATAAAAACTTTGGAAACAAAATTTGACTACAGCAAGTTCATAGGATATTAATTACCACTCTACTCGTATTAATACTAAGAGCATAAGTACAATATGGGTAAAAGTTATGATAAAAGCATGATAATCTTACGTGAAAACACAATCTAAAACTGCTTCAGGAGTATACCCAAGCAACTTAGCATCCTCGCCTGATCAAAGAACAATGTGAAAGTTAAGAAGAATATTATACATGACATGTGATGACTTAACAACATCCTTTTGTGTGAATATATGCATATGTAGCATTGCTTACATCTTGATGTACCTGACCATCGTCACAAAATGTCTTTTATATCATGTTTATTAGTTATGCATTGTTTGATATGTGTACATAAGACAAAAGGAGAAAAATTAATACCTTTAACCTGCATAATATAGTGGTATATCTAAATCATGCACACGTAACTGATTATAATAACCTGCAAAAATATGGTGATGATGATGATGATGATGGCGGCTCTTTATTTTTTTTAATGAAAATCGGCTTGTTTTTGGTTCGTGACTTTTGTTTTAGGGTTTTAGGTGTGTCTTTGTTTGGAGGAAAGGATACCGAATGATATGATTTCTAAACTTATCCTAGTATAACTTCCATATAATTATTAGATAACTACAAATACGCTTTAAATTTTGCTATGCATTATATTTTTGGCTTTACAGGATATAACTCAAAAATTGAGATGGTCCATTGGTAAAAATAGTTATTAATCTATCATAAGATCCAAGGTTCGAATCCTGCACAATATATTTTTACACTAATAAAATCCGAATTTAAAGAGTAACAAACTTTAGTAAAAAAAATTTATGAACAAAATCAAAATATGAAATTAATAATATACATTGCTTACATGGCCACAATGTGATGACATGGCTGATAATGAATTACATGGCAATGACTGGGCAATGAGGTGGCATTATACGTGTAACGCCTCCTGTTATATATAATATNTACACACACACACACTAGTGGTCATGGCCCGCCCAATGGGCGGGCATGCTTTGTGATTCGCACTAATCATGTGATTTTAGTTGTATTTACATTTGTAATTTTTGGGATATTTATTTTTTTTATTTATTTTTTATTTTGTTTTTTGTATGTTTAATATGTTTTGTAGCCCAGTGGTCTTCATGCATTACTCCTATTTATCCCTTTCTTTTTTAAGTATATAAACAGAAAGACGGTAAAATAGTTGTGTGATTTGCGTTTAAAGAAGAGTAGCAATGGGGTTTTAAACTGTGGCATGAATGATGGACTGTTGAAGAAAAGAAAAAAGCAAGTAAGCAAGCATTGGTTTTAGATGGAAAAGATGAAAATGAGTATGGTCGGACTAAGCCGTCTGTTGATTTAGGTTTGACTCAAAAAGTTAAATTGTACGCCAACGGGTGGGCAGACTTACTTTACTATAGCGAAAGAATGATGGTATTAATGTTGTGTAAATTGTTTTCAACATGCTTTATTGTGTAAATTGTTTTCAACATGCTTTATATAATGTGATTTTTTTTAATTTTTTGATTCTAATTATAATCCAAATATATATAATGGATAAATTACGTTTATTTTTTAATTTTTAAATCTAACATGAATATATACGATATATTCCAAAAAAAAAGATGAATTAGTATTTTGTGTTAGCATTTAATGTATTTAAAGTCAAATATATTACATATAAATCTTCATATAATTTCCTTTTTTAAAAACACGATATGTAAATTTAGATTTGCTTTATATTTTTACCTACATTATAAAAAGAAAACCAAATTGTATTCTTGAATCCCTAATTTTTTTTAAGCCGTCATTCTACAAAAGTATCAAATATGAACGATAATTCTTCATCGAAGGAAATTGCCAATCAAAAAAACGACACTGAACCAATAAACAACGATGGTATTTTTTTACATCTGTTAATCCAATATTATTGTTTGAAGTATTTGGTCAAACAATGATTATTTCTTTGTGTTTATATAATTTACAGATGTAACTGAAAGTGGATCGCTCGTTGATTGGATTAAGAACTAGTTTGGAAGTCGGTTAATTAGTGTTCGTGACATGAAAAAGCTAATATCAAAATTGGCAAAGGCATCAACATTAGTTAAGCAGATGAAGGCTTCTGGACATGATATTGACGACGAATACATGATTGATTTAGGATTTTTTTTGGATGATTAATTTTTTTTTTTTTTTTTTTTTTTGAAAAACTATAATTTATCTTTGTATTATGTTTTTCTTATTGCAACCAATAACATTTACTTTCAAGTAATTTGTCTAATACATTTTAAATCTTTATTTACTTTTATTCAAATTATATTGTTTAGTTTTTAATTGTTTTTTATATTACTTATACCTAATCTCCATTAAACTAAGTAAAGCCTCTTGGATCAATAAAATCCGTTCCAACCATTCTCTATAAGCGACGCATCGTCTGCTAATATAGAATGTGAGTTTGTTTTTTAATATTGATTTAGGGTTACTGTTAGTAAGATAATATAGAACCTGAATATGGTTTTTTAGGTTTTTTAACACACGTGTGTAAGTTTACGATCATGTTTTTAGTTCTTGATTATCTGTATTTGGATAGATATTGTTATTTTTGATACTGCATGTAGTTATCGTTGCGTAATTTTAAAACCCCCAGTAAGTAATTGTCATTGCATGCTTTTATGGTTCCCAATTTTGAAAGCCCTAAATTGTTTATGTGAATGGTTTTAGATTATGGCTACTGCTATTACTTTCCCAGTCCCAGTAATATGTGTTATAGATTGTGAAAAGATTTTTTTGGTTGTAAACTGTAATGCAATCCATTATTTATGTTACTTTTGAACAACGATTACTGTATTTAAGTTGAAAATGTGGTGAATAAGGTGTATTAGTTTAAAAATTGCGACATCGATGAAGATTTTGATATTATATATAGAAAGGAATGGAGAGAGTATGTAGAAGTGAGTGTCCATCAGATTGGGTGTTTTTGTTTTTGGTTATTTTAGATTATTTAAATGCTAATTTTCACGTTAATGTTGCCAATAGATTGTTATAAGCATCCTGTATTTTTATATTGTAATATAATTCATTATTTATTTTATTTTTTAACAGCTGTTTTTGTGTTCAAGTGTTCTGTCTTTGGTTTACAATAGAATGTTGTTTCTTTCAACAAATTATGCCCTTAAATGGCATTGTTGTTATGTAACTTTAAATTTGTAAAACCTTACAGATGGCCTTTTTAGTTAAGTTTGAAAATGGCAGTGAAAGTGGTTTGAAAGTTCCATTAAAATTGTTTGAACTCACCGAACGTAAAGACTGTGAATGGCTGTACGCAAAGGTGGTTAATACGGTGTATGAGTTTAAGATTCAGGTCATTGATGGTGAATCTGGTCTCATATATGGAAAGGAATGGAAAAAGAGTGTAGAAGTTACTGGGCTTAAGGAGGGTTGGGTTGTTTTATTTGACATTAGGAATGCTCAATACGTTCTTGTCAGCCATTTTGATGAGCATGGTAACTGTGTTAATGGATCTAGAATGATAGCGGATGGAATTACACTGACCACATGTGTTGCGCAGACATCAATGATGAGTTTTTTAAGACAGGTATAATTTAAATTCCATGTCTTTTAAGTCTGATAGCTAACAAACTTAGTTGATGATTTATATTTAACCTACTTACATCATTTTGTATTATTCATTTGTAGCCGTTGCCAGAAAGTTTCCTTGAAGAATATGCTTTTAAAAAACAGACTTTATATTGTGTCAGAACTTGTGATGGGTGGATGAGGGTTTACATAGATTTTGATATGAACAAACCAACTGGTTTCTGTGGGTCTGAGTGGGAGAGATTCTGTGACAAACATTTGATTGATGGAAGTCAAGCGTTTATTGTCTACTTCATCGTTGGGCATCATTTTATCCTAACAATACATGATGCTGATGGTTTTTGTCAGGATCCTGAATTTCGATGTACGTTAGTATGTTTTTTTATATTTGTAATTATTATTTGACTATGTAGTTGTTTCTATTGTCGCTAACATACAAATGTTTATTAGAATCTGAATTTTGAAAAAAAAAAGCTCGACCTTTCTCATTGATCTCATCTGATTTTCATTTGAAATGTCCTCCGTTTGCGTTGGTTAGTACAGTTATATTTTTTTCTGTATATATTAAGTTTTTGTACATATTAAGTTTTTGTTATGAATTCTGATAAGGAATATACCTTTATGAGACTGTCTCACAGGGGCCGGTTGCAGAAAAGGTTATAAAGGCTGAAGAAAATGATGTTTTTCCATNAAAACTATAATTTATCTTTGTATTAAGTTTTTCTTATTGCAACCAATAACATTTACTTTCAAGTAATTTGTCTAATACATTTTAAATCTTTCTTTACTTTTATTCATATTATATTTTTAGTTTTTAATTGTTTTTTATATTATTTTATATTACTTACACCTAATCTCCATTAAACTAAGTAAAGCCTCTTGGATCAATAAAATCCGTTCCAACCATTCTCTATAAGCGACGCATCGTCTGCTAATATAGAATGTGGGTTTGTTTTTTAATATTGATTTAGGGTTACTGTTAGTAAGATAATATAGAACCTGAATATGGTTTTTTAGGTTTTTTAACATGCGTGTGTAAGTTTACGATCATGTTTTTAGTTCTTGATTATCTGTATTTGGATAGATACTGTTATTTTTGATACTGCATGTAGTTATCGTTGCTTAATTTTAAAACCCCCAATAAGTAATTGTCATTGCATGCTTTTATGGTTCCCAATTTTGAAAGCCCTAAATTGTTTACGTGAATGGTTTTAGATTATGGCTACTGCTATTACTTTCCCAGTCCCAGTAATATGTGTTATAAATTGTGAAAAGATTTTTTTGGTTGTAAACTGTAATGCAATCCATTATTTATGTTACTTTTGAACAACGATTACTGTATTTAAGTTGAAAATGTGGTGAATAAGGTGTATTAGTTTAAAAATTGCGACATCGATGAAGATTTTGATATTATATATAGAAAGGAATGGAGAGAGTATGTAGAAGTGAGTGTCCATCAGATTGGGTGTTTTTGTTTTTGGTTATTTTAGATTATTTAAATGATAATTTTCACGTTAATGTTGCCAATAGATTGTTATAAGCATCCTGCATTTGTATATTGTAATATAATTCATTATTTATTTTATTTTTTAACAGTTGTTTTTGTGTTCAAGTGTTCTGTCTTTGGTTTACAATAGAATGTTGTTTCTTTCAACAAATTATGCCCTTAAATGGCACTGCTGTTACGTAACTTTAAATTTGGAAAACCTTACAGATGGCGTTTTTAGTTAAGTTTGAAAACGGCAGTGAAAGTGGTTTGAAAGTTCCATTAAAATTGTTTGAACTCACCAAACGTAAAGACTGTGAATGGCTGTATGCAAAGGTGGTTAATACGGTGTATGAGTTTAAGATTCAGGTCATTGATGGTGAATCTGGTCTCATATACGGAAAGGAATGGAAAAAGAGTGTAGAAGTTACTGGGCTTAAGGAGGGTTGGGTTGTTTTATTTGACATTAGGAATGCTCAATACGTTCTTGTCAGCCATTTTGATGAGCATGGTAACTGTGTTAATGGATCTAGAATGATAGCGGATGGAATTACACTGACCAGATGTGTTGCGCAGACATCAATGATGAGTTTTTTAAGACATGTATAATTTAAATTCCATGTCTTTTAAGTCTGATAGCTAACAAACTTAGTTGATGATTTATATTTAACCTACTTACATCAGTTTGTATTATTCATTTGTAGCCGTTGCCAGAAAGTTTCCTTGAAGAATATGCTTTTAAAAAACAGACTTTATATTGTGTCAGAACTTGTGATGGGTGGATGAGGGTTTACATAGATTTTGATATGAACAAACCAACTGGTTTCCATGGGTCTGAGTGGGAGAGATTCTGTGACAAACATTTGATTGATGGAAGTCAAGCGTTTGTTGTCTACTTCATTGTTGGGCATCATTTTTTCCTAACAATACATGATGCTGATGGTTTTTGTCAAGATCCTGAATTTCGACGTACGTTAGTATGTTTTTTTTATATTTGTAATTATTATTTGACTATGTAGTTGTTTCTATTGTCGCTGACATACAAATGTTAATTAGAATCTGAATTTTGAAAAAAAGCTCGACCTTTCTCATTGATCTCATCTGATTTTCGTTTGAAATGTCCTCCGTTTGCGTTGGTTAGTACAGTTTTATTTTTTTCTGTATATATTAAGTTTTTGTACATATTAAGTTTTTGTTATGAATTCTAATAAGGAATATACCTTTATGAGACTGTCTCCCGGGGGCCGGTTGCAGAAAAGGTTATTAAGGCTGAAGAAGATGATGTTTTTCCATCCGATATGAATGCTGAACCTGATAACCATGCTTTATCTGCTAAGAAAATAAAGGACACTCCGGTTTGTAAAAAGTTGAATAAGGTAGTAAAATTTATTTCAACTGTTTTATAGTGAAACTATTCAGCAAACTTGTATAGGTTTTTTATATTGTCGTATTTTTTTAGAAATGCGCTGCTTCAAGCAACAAAAATATTTGCACGTCAAGCAACATGATTGGTGATGGGCATAGTTTTGCTAAGAAGCTTGGCAGCACTACCAAAAAGGGTTATCTTATAAGTGCATACTGTATTGATACAATAGCATCTATATATTTTGTTAAATTTTAAATGTGTGTTCAACACATTTTGACAGACAATACCAGCAGAGTTTGTTAGAAGACATAAGCTATACAATTACATTGATTCTGATGAGCCAACTAAGGGAAGACTGCGTCATCTGCATTCGTCTTTTGAGAAGGAGGTGGTATTGAGAAAATACATTGATAAATCAAGAATCAAAGAGTTTGATGATCATCTTGTTATGCTTGGAAAATGGAAGCAAATCATGAATGAGGTTGGATTTGCTGAAAACGAAACAGTCAGGTTCACTATTGATGTTGGAGTATTGTCAAGAAATGGTCGTGTGATTCTTACAATGGAATGAACATTTGGTAGTTTTATGTGTATTTAGCTATGGACAATGACATGCGGTTTGTTTAGCAGGTATGTATAACCGTGTATTTTGGATTTGTTAGCTTGATGTAGTAGATAGTAAGTATGGTATGTAATTATAACGTATGTTGCATGGTAGCTTTTTGGATGGTCAGTATGAAGAAAAACCATGGTTTGTCTATAATGAAAGCATGTTTTGCTATGTTAATGTGATTCAATGTGATTCATGTTTTTAAATACAAAAACATATATAAAAATTGTAACACTAATGATGAAACTCCAGAATTAAAAAAATGTCATTTTTTACTTTTTGGTTTATCAGAATCCATCTCAAGGCTCGAGAAGTGTATAGGAGTTATTGTTCCTTTACTTAGCTCACACGTTCATTTTTGACATAAAACCATTTGATGCAACGAATTGTTTGTTAATCACATATAAAATAACCCTTTAAGTAGTTTAATAAGATATCTCAAACAGCCCTTTGGTCCCCGAGTGTATTAGAACAACATCATATCGTAAACTTTTAAAATGGTACATAGAATGCAATAGCACAAAATCGTATAAAGAGATTAATTAATTGCTACTGAAAGTAGCTAAATTACTATTAATATAAGAAATCTTTGGTACATATATTCATGAATCAAATATCGTAGCTTCATACATTATTTAATTACCATATTGTAATCTTGATTTTGTCGACATTGACTACCATGCAATTCAGTATGTTAATTACCAATTTGTTTAAAAGTAATATTAAATCTTACTTCCTTAGTCCAATTTTAATGGTCGGTAGATTTTTGTCACTAAACTTTTATTATCTTATGGTGAATGGTACTTTCTTCCCATCCTTTTCATTTCCAAGAATCATCAGCATGGCTAAGGCCTACCCTTAAATAGGTTGTTAAATATTTGAAAAACATATTTAACATATATTCTCTTTTATAACTTAATTTAAAAAACTAAATAACATATATTTATTTTTAAACCTTTTTTTTTTTTTGTTCTTGATGAATAATATCCTATTATTTTTGTTAAGAATTCAAAATCAAAAAGCCCTAAACAATATGGAACTCAATATAACATATTGTTAAATATGATAATACACGAAACATTAAGAAGTATAAAACTTTTCTCAATGCTTTCATAACATCAACAATTTTTCCTTTGATTTCTTCGATTTTTCTACTTTGGTTTTCAATTCTTTGGTGATTCCAGTATGACTTGTTGGTCTTTCTTGTTCATCTCTTCCAGCAACTTCATACGCTTGTTGTAAGACTCCACCAAGAGTTTCTCAGTTCCATATTTTCCATTATGACAATTTTCCCAAATATTATGTGTTATATCAAAAAGCTTGTATTTTTCAGGCATAGAGGGGGGAGAAGTATCCATTGATTGTTTTGTTGTTTTTTAAACAGAACTTGAAGATGATGATGCCATATGATTTTGATAGTAATCTAAAATGTATAATGAGTTTGTGATATAATTCGTTTTTGAATGGTTAGTATTTATAGGGGTTTATATTTGCACAATATTAAAAGGGGCAACGTTTTCAAAAATGTAGTTAACGTGTACAAACTCTTTCATATGTATATATTCTTTATTTTTTAAAAAAGTTTGTTAATTACAAACATTTGGATTGAATTGGAAAGTTGAATTGCTTCAAAATATATATCTTTGTGAAGATTTTCGATGTACAATTATTAAACAGTATTTGCTTTTTTAAATTATATCATGCTTATTATTTATTTTATAATTGTTGTTTATCTTATTTGTTAAGCATTTAATTAAATAGATGTAATATTTTACATATCAAGCAACTAAAAAAATAAAACGATGCAACTATTTAACACATAAGTTGGGTGCAAAGCAATAAATTAGGTGCAAAGCAATAAATCAAAAATAGTTTCAAACATAATAGACAATCTCACGGATGTAACCAAAACATTAACAAATTCTAATGTGCATGATAAAAATTACAATCAATCATGACCATCAATTTTCTTGTTAACATCGTTTATTCTCTCTTGATACTCTAATACTTTTCTCTTCCGCTGATCAATTGCCTCTTTGCATTCCAAAATTTGTTTTTCGTTGCTCACAATTTCTTTTTCCATTAATTTTATTGATCGACTAAGCTGATCAATATATATTATAGGTAGAAAATTCCTTTTTTTCGGTTCTGATGAGGTTTTTTTGGGTGGAGAATCACATCGTTGGCGTTTGTTTGACGATTTTGATGTTGTGCAAAACTCACGACCCATTTGGAAGATTTTTTGTTAAACGAAATTATAAAAGAGTTGTAGATGTCTAATTATAATTTATAATGAATATTTTTTAAAATTGTAACAAAATTCGGTATACCATATATATCCATACTATATAATAGAACATATGACCAAATTTATATATCTTCAAATCTTTTAAAAATTTAAAACGATTATGAGTCAACCGAATTGTTGTTTATTGTTCAACATCAAATTAGCTTAAGAAGGTTAAATTCACAACTTTTCGCTTTTTATTATTTCCAAAGTCTTAATTAAATTTATAAACTAATAAGCTTTTTAATTTCTTCCTTTCTCATCATTTCATTATATTATTAATACATGTATTTAGTTTCATTAAACATTGTCATAAATTGCGTAGGTTAAAATAAAGTAAATGGTTGTTACTGTACCAATGTTTTCATGGACCTAAGCAATTTCGTTGTTGTCAGCCATTTGTAGTTTTCGAGAAAGACGGAATATTTATGCAAGGAACAATAGAAGTTTTAATAATGTGTATGGGAAGTTGGAATGAAGTAACTTTGACATCTATTTAATCATAAAAAATGGATAAGGTTCTTAAACTTATTTGAATTTTTATTTACGATAGACGTATCTTTATTAAAAATATTAATATATATTCAACGTTAATAAATATATGTTAAAGTTATATGAGGATTACGATTTTCCAAAACATTCACCTAATATTTATTTTTTATACATTTTTTTGCTTTATTTATTTTGATGTTTTTTAACCCTTATTATGATTTAAAATAATATACATTGTATATTTGTAGAATTCATTGAATGAATATGGTTAACTATAAGTATAAAATCAAATGGAATTTTAATTTAGGATACATGTAACCAAATTCTAAAAACACTATTCACATTTATGGTCACTTTATATATAAACCTAAATCATAACATTGAAATTCCAATTTAAAAACAATCAAATAGGATATAATTTTTACATGTGTAAACATACAATTCATAGTTTTGCAAATAACATAAAACAAAAGACAGAATAATTATTAAGTTTTTATTCGTTATCAGTTGTTCCGATTCTTCAATCGAATATTTCAAACGTACTCCCAATCCCAGCTACATTCACAATTATAAGCTATGCTTGTTCAATCGAATATCTCAAATGTGCTCCCAATCTGATGGTTAATATATATCATAGGCGGACCTGCAAAGCGTGTATGTTAATTAATCAATTAAATCCTTTAACAAAATAATTGGTTCACATTAAAAAATAATTAATATGGAACATACATATATACCTTTCCCATCATCATAAACTCTAGCATTGCATATATTCATCGAGAACTTATTACAATTCTTAGTAGATTTCATGTAATCAAGCAAATCTCCAGCCATTATACCAATTACTAAGCATGTAAGTTTGATGCCCCTGAAAAATAATAGATAAATGTAGTTTGTTAATGCTAAATTTTAACATAGTGAATTGCTTATAGAGTTATGTATGAAAAGGAAAATATTATATTGTATAATTACAATGTGTCCTTAAGTTTTAGGGGTAACATCTTCGTTTTACATCCATAAACTTCGTAGTCTCTAAGTTCACGTCCCTAACTAAAAACCTCTCCTTCAATATCTAAAACACATACAACGTTAATATTAAAGGATTTACGACAATCTGCAAATTAAAATATAGGCATTATTTAAATTCATATATGCTGAAAAACATACCAACGGGGATTTCTGTATTTAAATTCAATGATATTATATCACAGAACTTGGTGAATTCAAATCCAATTTTATTAACATCGGCATCAAACGTATTTGATTGACATGCAGTTGCAACTCCATCATAGCTTATCTTGTATGGATATTTTGTGTATTTGTAACTTGTGTTATTAGGAATAACACTAAAATTTCTTAAAAGAACCAACATATCCTCTTTGAAATACTTTTCAAGAAACGTTAATCGACCATTATTTACGATAACATGAATCTTGTCACCCTGAAAAAACAGAATAATATAATAGACAGTTTGATTAAAATACGTATCTTAAAAGGGAAAAAAATTAATAAAAAAAATTATAAACCTTTTCATCTACGACAATCATCTCAAAGTGTCTATGAGTTGTTTGCATGTTTGCTTCCCTATAACACCAAGCTCTTAACACTTTAACTTTAATGTTTGCTTCCCTATAACCATATATTTTTTATAATTTTATAACGCATATCTTATATTTGATAACAGGATTATTCTCTACAAATAAAATTATAATCGCAATAATTATGTAAACCATAAAAGAATTTCAATAAAACTGGTAAATCTGTATAAGAAACCTAAACGAAGTTGTTGTGGTTTAGTTTAAAGCATGTTAATCATTACCTAAAAATGGTTTAAGTTAGTTGGAAAATGCAATCAGATAGATTTATTATATTTTTTTTAGAAAATTTTTAAAGATTGGATGTTTTAATACATGTTGTAATTATCATTTGTTTGTAACAATCAAATTTATAAACCTTGTATACCAATATTGAATGTTCAAAAACACATTAAGAAATATTAATGCATACAAATGAAATTACAAACATTTGTAATTATAAATTTGTTTTTGAATATCGATAATCCTCTCTTGATACTCTAATATTTTTTTCTTTCGTCGGTCAATTGCCTCCGCACATACCAATATTATTTGTTCATCTCGTACATTTTCTTCTTCATTGAATTTTATTTGCCTCCTAAGCTGATCAATCGATCGTATTGGTAGGAAATACTTCACAACTCCTTCATTTCTTATTGAATTTGATAATGATTTTATTTGTGGGAAAACATCACTTGAGAGTTTTTTTGGCGACTGTGATGTGTCAAGAAACGCACGACCCATTGGATGAGGCAAAACATCTCTTGATTGTGTGATTCCACTATCTTTAAAATCTTCAAATGGAAAACATTGATGTTCTTCTGTAGCAACATCAAATTATATTCATGATTGCATTCTTCTCCATCTGCATAATTTCATACAATGATATATGAATTAGTGTTTTGTGTTAGGATGTTGATTAATGGTTCATGTCAATTAAACAATATATCATTCTCAAAGTATTATATTAACAGTATTAAAAACATTGAAAATTTTAAAAACTAATATCAATAATAACTCTTGATGGGCTTATAAAAATTGAACACTGTCTAATAACACAATACCTGGTGAAGGGGTCTCAGAGTCGTTGTAGATGTCTTTATGACCCTCAGGATTAAGCCAATCCATATCATTAGACATTGCACGTTCAATGTTCTCTAAGTGATATTCTAGTTCGAGTGCGCTTTTAGATCTTTGTTTGAGTAGGTTGAAAGCATCATTATTAATCCGTCTTAGTTCAACAGCTATTATCAATATCAAAAAAATTATGCAATAAAACATTAGATGAATTTTACAACAACATTTATGAGCTAATAACAATTATTGTCTATACTCTAGCTGATATTATGTTACCTGACTGAATGTCAAAAATATTAAACTCAGAATTTTCATTAGTGGAATGTGTTTTGAAAAAGGTTTATTCATTCCCAATTTTCTTTCTAATTATGTTTTAGTATCTAGACACTTTTTGGACAATGCATGTAAACTTATTTAACAAAACAATCTCTTGTCAAGGAGTTTTAGAGTTTTTATTCTGCATGCTATTACTTTTTTATGGAGCAACAATTGTAATAAACTACATAACGATTATGCTATAACATATGAAATCAATAATAAAACCACATTAATAAGAATATAACTACAAAACGAATAATTTTTGGTTAAAATTATACCTTCGAGAGGTGTATGAGAGTTTTTATGCTCGGACAGTGTTGGAAGCCTTGCAGAATGTCTTTGAGATTGCATAATGTAATATATTTTACTGAATATAGATTTGCAATATTTAATGTGAAAAGTTTGGTTATATTATTGTCTATATACACTATCAAATTAGATTAAGGACCCAGAAACTTCGTGTTGATCTTCAAATAAATAATTATCTTTAATTTGGGAACAAAAAGATTTATACAGTTTACATTCTAAACTTATCTTCAAAAATATATCTTCTGTAAATTAAACTTATATTTTAAAAAATACCGCATATAAATTCTCGCATTAAACATAGTATATCCGAAAATAATCAATTTTTTTTAATATATATTCTTTTTTAATGGTGTCTTTGTAATATAAATAAATGTGTTATAAGTCAAAAAAAAATAACAGTAATTGTTAAATGTTTACCTTATTTAGTGCTAAAATTATGGAACATTCCTTCATTTCAAACACATTATAAAATAAGATGCAATTGTCTTTCTGGGAAAAACCTAAATTTTCTTTAACTTTGATTTACTATGTTAATGGATATTATCATTAGCATTTGTTTTAACTTAAATTTATAGTTAAAATATTGAATATACTTGAACATACTTGAATTCCATACGATGAACCTGTTTTTCTACATGATCATTTATAGTTAAAATGGTATTGGAAAAAATTTACATATGTATGAACCTTTTTAAATAAATTGTTTTTGTATGTGTACATATATGTATGATTTTTAAAACATATATTATGATGATGTATAAATATATGTTATATAAGATGTCTTGTAAATTAACAATGATACAATTAAGTCTAATAAAGAACGGGGTAACCTATCTAACAACACAAAACATTAAATAAATAAAACACTGAAACATTTAATTTTATGAAATAAAATTCTAATCAATGAATTATAGTCATCAGAATATACATACTTTAAAAGGAAACTGCCTCCTTTCTAATTTGAAGGAATTCTTTGTTTGTGAAGAGATTATTAGCACACGTGGAATACAACAAATCAAACCAACATTTTCACCAGATATGATCTTCGCTTCGATAACATTGACTCCCAACCTTAGCACTTGTAGCATTGTACCATTGCATAGACCTGCTCTTCGATTAATGTTTTGGGTTAACATT
>LBNU01022561.1:140977-153712 GCA_014162995.1 Artemisia annua
GAAAATCCCTCACAATTGGCACATCTTCCAATAGCTTCTCTTTGGGACTCTTCTCTTTCTTCTCGGAGACGTGAGCTAGAAAGAGGTAGCATCCTTTCTCGATGTACTTATGCATCTTCGTTCACGAGATGATATTCAA
Source organism: Artemisia annua (assembly GCA_014162995.1). Taxonomy (NCBI): domain Eukaryota; kingdom Viridiplantae; phylum Streptophyta; class Magnoliopsida; order Asterales; family Asteraceae; genus Artemisia; species Artemisia annua. Next base: position 141,117 of record LBNU01022561.1, read on the forward strand.
CCTTGACGAACGCGCACGATCACTTCGATCTCCCTCAATGACGAGAATCTCATTTCCGTAAGGTACTCTGACGATCTTTTCATCACAGATGATGACGGCATGGTATCTCGATAACCAATCCATCCCTATGATGACGTCAAAACTACCTAACTCTACTGGCATGAGATCGATATTGAAAGGGTGATTTAGCAAGTTTAGAGTGCAGCCTCTTATAATGGTATCTACTCTCTCTAGATTCCCATTAGCTAATTCTACGTCAAAGACGTTATCTAAGGTAGTCGGGGCAATACCAAGTAAACAGCTAAATGCAGTCGATACAAAACTTCTATCTGCTCCCGTATCAAACAAAATCGATGCATAGCGATTATTTAAAAGGAACGTACCCGTCACGACATTCGGGTCGTTCCGAGCTTCCCTCCTGCCAACAGCATAAACTCTGGCAGTAGCTCCTCCTCCATTGCCCTGATTCTCAACACTACCAGCTGTCATCTGGTTGTTACCACCATTTCCTTGATTTCTGGGCTTCTTGCACTCACTCTTATAGTGACCCTTCTCACCACAACCAAAACAGGTTACCTCTGCCTTACGGTTGTTGGGTGGTGCAGCTTGAGCAGTATCTAGGGATCAAGACCGACAGTTCTTGGCCATATGCCCCACTCTCTGGCAATTACGGCACTTAACTGTACACTCTCCCCGATGATGTAGCTTGCAGCGGTTACAGAGAGGTGCGTCCCCTACGTACTCTCTTTTCTCAGATGTACCAGCTGCATATGCCTTAGTTACATTCTGCTTCTTGTGCTGAGAGTGACCACTGTTACTCCTATTTTTCTAGTTTCTAATAAACGTTAGTTGAGAGCATTTGTGCGATCATAGTCGATCAAAATAAGGGACACAAACCCTTACTCAACTTTCTTGTTGGAGTTTTCTTGTTTGTGGTTTCTCGTCATCAGTTTGTGTTGGATTATTTCAAAAATTGGTATACCATAAGCCTCCCTTTCAACTATAATTTATTTCCTACCATTTTTACACCGCCGAACTTTTTTATTATAACACCTTTACTGTTTTCTTCAGGGTGCATGATATACCAAGATCTACTAATACCATTCAGGGACCAAATGACTTGTATCCCAATGGTATAGCTAGATGTGAAGGGGGAAAAGCATTCAGGGGTACGGGTGTTCATCGGTTCGGTTATCGGGTTATTCAGTTAAAAAATTCTGGGTCAAACCGAAAACCGAACCGAACCGAATTCAAATTTGATTCAACCAAACAGAATAACCGAAAACCGAACCGAATAGCACGAATTACATAATTTTAATTGTTTTTTCATGTAATTATATATATTTTTACCACAAATTTTTTTTCAAGCTTAAATAATGTTATATTTATATTAAAAAAGAGTTTAGTGATTTGTTTTTTCATATAAATACAAAGAAAAAATATATACTTATATGAATTCGGTTTTTCATTGCCAAAACCATATCCAAACCAATAACCGAATATTTAGTTTGGTTTGGTTCGGTTTTGACCAATTCGGTTGCATTACGAATTCGGTTCAGTTTTTTTTGGTTTGATTCGGTTTTCATGATATTACCCGATCCGTGAACACCCCTAGGGGTCAAACCGTGAACACCATCACATGGCCCACAATATGTGTGTACCCACTTATTTTTAGGATCACTACGACCCATAATTTTATTCAAGCCCAACATTTAAGGCATATTGAGGTTCCATTTAAGCGAAATGGTAATCAAAGCCCACCGAATAAGATGGCAACAGGGCGGGGAATGTCGGGGATTGTACTTCCCATCCCCATCCCCATTTTCCACTCTCCATCCTCATCCCCGTCCCCATTCCCATCGGGGAATTGCTTTAGATCCCCATCCCCATTCCCATTGGAGATCGGGGATCCCCGTAGGGATTCGGGGATTCTCCACCCTTATGAAATAGCATAACAATTCCACCAACTCGTCAAAAATAAAATAATTTTGACTCATAAAGTACCTCAACAAACGTACATCGCACATAGAATTACAATTTCAATTCAACTTTAAAGCATCGTAAACATTGAAACATTACATATAATATAAAAACAATATGTCTCATACGTGTGTATCCGGACAAAATAGGTAAGTAACATGTAATTGGTACTTATACTTCTAATTCTAAATGTGTTTGGTCCTAAAAAGATCACATATGCATATAAACATACATGTCGCTACTCATAAACATATGTAGATGTACATATACAAGCTAATCGAGCATGGATAAATCATATAAATTTTAAATAATTATACATTAGAAAGATCGGGGCCGGGTTCAGGTTCGGGGATTTATGTTATACCCATCCCCGCCCCATCCCCGGTTTAATATTTCATGGAAATCCCCATCCCCATCCCCATCCCCGGTCAACTCGGGGATTCCTTAATCAAATCGGGTTTGACGATCGGGTCTCCATCGGGTACGGATTTTTTTGCCATCGTGAGGCACCGATCATATGTGTTAACTTTAAAAGTTTTGTTTTTACCTATATGGGAGTCGATTTATTTTCACACCCAACTTTGAAAACATGCATAAATTTTACAGCATCTATGTGCGGAAGGATCAAGTTAACTATAAGCCCAACAATATTTACCCATAAACCAACAACTTTGCTTATTTATAAGATCGACAATTTAACAACTACTCGTTAGTTTTTCATGTTGTTACGAACTTTCATAGTGAACAACTTAACTACTTAACACGTACAAACATTGAATTTTCTAAATGTGAAGACGGAAAACTTACTTGCAGAAGATGATAATAGCACGGGAAGGTTGTGACATCCGATCACAAAATATTTTCAGCGACATGTTTTTCTCTGTTTTGAAGCTCTTCAAATCTTTCGAACTCTACAAATTTGGAAATGTACCACCCAGTATATAAGTAAAAAGAATCTTCAACTTTGCTACACTACCTTTGTAACTATTTTTTGTTATTATTATTTTTTTTATAAAATACGCAATGAATATATCACATGCCGAATTTATTTATTTTTGTTGCGTATGTAGACGTGTCACACCTTGCACCTTACGTACAATATTCATTAAATATCTGTTTGGCTTTTCTTTTCTAGTAGGTCATCATCATTTATGAGTATGATGTTCAGCAGGGCCGTCCAATATTTCGGAGACCCAGTTACGTAATGAGCGGTAATGATATGGAGGCCCCTTCTAACAACAAAAATGTTTTGACTTTTTCATTCTCAAACATGCAATTGCAATTTAATTTTTTTTAATCTTGTATTTTGTCTGTGATTATATAACGTCGTTCCAAAATTAATAAACTTAACTAAAGACTTAAATTGATGCGAATGTAATTTGATAATACATAAAAAAAGAGACCTCATGGAATTAGTAGCCCTATACACCCGCCCTACTTACAAGGGTGTTCACCGCCTCTCATGTTCAGATTCAACGTCTTAAGAGAGTGTTTGAATTAGCTTAATTTTGTTATTTATACCATAAGTAATTGAATTTAGAAAAGTTTACAAACTCATATCTTTCTGATAAGCTTATCAATCCTTTAGCAATCCAAACATCCCATAAATATCACTATGCTTTTTAGTGACATTGTAGATATGCTTGTCTCGTAAGTCATAATCAATCACATTACATGCAAATAAGAAAGAAAGAAAAAAACCTTTTCAATGCCGTCCAGAGAATTGGCGGAAAAGGCAATTGTCTTAACGAAATTCGTTCTTCTCTTGCTTGAACCGACGCTGGTGATGGTGGCGTTTAGTTTGGGGAAATGGTGCTTCAATGAAAGAAATGTGAATGAATGTGTGGTGGTGATACTCATAATTTTGCTCATTTGGATTAGGAGTACATACACTTATGGAGGTTGGGAATGATCTCATGTAATTTAGCAATGTACACTTGTCACATCCTACACCTTGTACAATGTACATTTAATAAACGTGACTGATTGTTATCAAGTGTACGTGATAGAAAATGTTTCTTGATAACATCGTGAAAATATTTGGTTACTATTGTTTTGTTAAAGTTATTCAACTTTTATTTCAGTTACTAGTTATAATACCCGTACACGCACGGAGTTTTGACATAAAAATTTTATCATGTGTTTAATAACGAATATATTGTCTTAAAATGTTTTGAACTTTACATCTATTAATTTAATATAAGTCAAATTTATTTTGCAATAACAATGCCTATTAAAAACAGTCGCAACACCCCTGTATTCGGCTATTATTACAGTTCCAAATACCCCTAAAATTAGCAATCGAAATAGTCTTAAACACCCTTAAATTCAGTTATCAAGGCAGTTTCAAGCACCCATCAATTCAGCTATTAAAAACAGAACACCTTGAATTCTGCAATTAAAACAGTCATAAAAATCCTTTTAATAACTATTAAGACAGCCATTAAAACAATCTTAATTACCACTTAATCTAACTATGCAGCAAATTTTCAAGTGAATGAGACACATTTGTTACATCTCTTTCTAGATCATCATTATTCTATATTACAACAAATTCAAAAGCAATTAACTCATCAAATACTTGTGAGATTTGTTTTTTTCTTGCAACTTTGGAATAAGGTTAATTGCAATACATATCAATGCCTGAGACATAGGCATTTATATAACGTTAACTTGGGATTATGTGAGTTAGCCGTTTAAGTATATGAAAATTCAAGAGACAACTTGATTTTAAAATTCAATAAACACATATACCATATTAGCAAATTATTATATCAAATATATGTTCTAAGTATCCTTCAAAGTAAATTCGTAGTTGATGCATCAGGTGTAGTTTCAGGGGTTTTTTTGTGGTTCCAACTTTATCATACTTGGTGATGAACTTGTATTCCCAGTCTCTTAATGTGTCAAGTTCGAATAAACAACGCATAAGGACCAACTGGTATATAAAACATCATGAAAGAAACATCAATCAGCTAATACTCAAACTATTGGCACAAAACGTACACTTTTTTTTTCTTCATTTCTTACGGACTTAACAACGCACACAATACACTTTCTGCTAAAGTAATAAAAAATAGAAGGAGGAGCCTAATAGAGCATATCACTTGTCAAAATGAGTAAATTAGCTTTGTATAACGTTTTAAAATGACAGACATACTGAGGTTAATGTTGATGTTATTGTTTAACTTTAACTATTGATATCATGTTATACAAAATGTGCGAGTTTAGTAGCACATAATGAGCGTTAATGAAGTTAAAATATGCTCCGTACATGGACGGAGATAAAGGGGGGTCCGGGGGGTCACGTGACCCCCCGACGAAAAAAATTGTAGTGTAAATTTTCGAAAATTTTCGGCTCTTTTTGTAATTTGCCCCCTCAACGGACCAATTTTTAGTGTAGTTTCTAAAAATAATCATATTTTGCCCCCTCGACAATAAAGTTCTGGCTCCGCCCCTGGCTCCGTAAATTTTTTAAAATGTTTTTATGGATATTCATATATAAATTTTAAATTACAATTTCATGAGTCGTTGTTATAAGTAGAATCGTGTATATTTATTTTCATATTATAGTAACTCGTGCTTACCATTTGATATTTATATTCCCGTTACTAATAATTTAGCCGTATTTAATATTCAAACCCGTGTACGCATAAATTAAACTTTTAAATAGAATAACATGAGTCCTTATTTAAAAAAATATTATAATTGATGAAAGTGTAAAACAAACAATATCAAAACTAATTCACATATTTACTAAATTTTGTTATTTTAATGGATGAAAGTCTAAAAACTAATACTAATACTCATGTAATTTTAAACAAAGTTAATATTATAAAGTATAAGAGATATAAAGTGTAGAGTTAGGATCAAATAAGAAGAAAAATTAAAAATAAGAATGATAAGAAAAAACCACAACCACATATTTCAGATACAACTACAAATGTAGATGCATCTTCCCTTAAAAATCTCACTCTAATTTGAAATGTGTGGCTAGAAATTTTACTTATTCTTCTCATTTTAGTTTTTCTTCTCACTGGATCCCTTCCCATAAAGTGTAAGGGGTTATTTGTATTTTTTCTAAAGCTATTAAAAAACATGAAAACTTGTAATTTTACACTTAACTCTATATAATTTATTTTAAATTCAACTACTAAAGTTTTATTAATTACTTCATCTTTGTTTAAGTTTTTGTTTTCATAAATTTGACACCTATATTTTTATGCATTTTTTTTCTTAACCAAATTTCTCTACCAAATTTATCAAGTTTGACCAAAATCAATTTAATTTTGACTTTCTATTGACCAATTATATTGCTCGATTTCGCCTATGTGGCAAAATCGAGCTCTCCTATTAGTCTAATTGTTTTTTTTCAATGAGAAAGGTTTTGCAAAAACATTCCGAAATGATGTAATTTTTTTATTATATAAAAAATAAGAATTACTCTAGTTTCAATGTTATTGAACTCTTTGATAAAATTTTGCATATATGTTCAAAAATTAATACTTGTAAGGTAACATGCTCATAATAATCATATATGTCGTGCATTCTATATTGATATTGCAATATCGTTATGGGTATATTTCATTTTAACATGTCGTGAAATATTTTTTGTGTTAATTTCATGGCTGCAATATCTTCGTTAAGTGATATATCATGAATTTAACGCATCACTCAATTTTTTTTATTTTTTTTTTTAATTTTCTCCGGTTGGTATCATCTTGTTCTTAGGCATATTTTTAGTCATGCATGTTAGGCATGAGAATTATTTTTTGATTGAAAAATCGATAAGTAGTTACGGTTACCATTAGTTATATTTTCAAAATGTTAAGTTTTCAATACTAGTAAAAACTTTGCATCATTAAAACAAGCACCACGCTTTAATTGGACATTCAAATTGTTACAATGTCAAAAAAATAATAATCCAAAAATCAAAAAAAAAAATTATAATAATAAAAAAAAATCAAGCCTTTTATGATTTTTCAGTTTTTCAAAACCATTTTTGAGATATGATGCCAATTATGTGTGCTCGCAACACTTCCATAGAGAGAAAGATAGGCTGATCATGTTTCATCAATAGCACCTAACATATGTCGATTATGCCAGACCGTGCTCCATCCCGATGAACTCATGAAGTTCTGACGTGACCAGAGGGGGGCCACAGGCAAATGCGTTCACATTTCTACATACCAACACCATTCGAAGGTGCACAAGCCTAGCAGTTGCGGAGCCGAGAAAATAAAGTGGAGGGGGGAAGGGGGGATCCATACCTTCGTAAGCGAGAATGAAAGACAACAAAATTTTAAAATTGTGAGTATAAAAAAAGGAGCTTGTGGTGAGTAGAAAACTAATGTATTGAGAAAAAATCGGATTTACATTAAGCTAAAAAAATTTAACAAGAAACATTTAGTTTAAGAAAATAAATAGAAAAAAACAACAATGAAGGTATTTTTCAAAATATAATCTTTACATAATTTTAGTCTTAAAATTTGTAAAATTTGAATATAGTATTAAATTATTTACAAATTACACTTCAATAGAACTTACCATCAAATTTAAACTTTAAATATACTAGACGAGTACCCGTGCATAGCAACAGGATTTATAGTGGCAGATATTTTTAGTGATAAAAAAAGTTTATGACTAATAAGCCAAAAATAGTAAAAGTTTGAGAATTTGAGGATTAAACATAATGTTTTGAAACCCGGTTCGACCCGGGTGGTTCAAACAGTTGAACCGTTACGATCGAAAATGGGTCAATTTAAACTGGGTCATCCCAACGGGTTTGGTCATAAAACGGGTCAAGTTAAGCTGGATCAACTTGGTTTTCGATTTGTATTAATAATTTCCTTTTGAAACATATGTTTTAAACATTTTCCTTTTTAGTTTGTAACATTTCCTTTTTAATTTTTTTTCAATATTTCACTTTCTTGACTTTTCACTTTGACCATTTTTATTTTATAAATAGTAGAGATAACAATCAAAGTAAGAAAAGTACTAAATTGATAGGTAGTTTAAAACAGCTATTTGCTTTTGTGTAACCAAAAGGAAGAAACTCAATATCACGATCTTATTATATCATGCTACCGTAGAGTAAGCGCAAATACTATGGAGTATGGACATATGATTTTGTAATTCTTACTAAATTGTGTGGTTTAGAAATTTTTAAGTTAGTATTATCACGTCCTTTAAATAATTAAAAATGAGATAATTCTAAAAATGACCAAGTTGCTCATCGATGGGCTTTTTTGACCTTGGATTTGAAAATTCTCGTTTTGACCAAGGTGGCCCGGTTGCCCAAAAGGTTTCACCCCCATGAGACGCCAAGTGGCAAACTGTTGGGCAACTCACGACAAATTTTGGGCAACTCATACAAATTTGGGCAACTTGGGACACTTGGCGTCCCATGGGGGTGACACGTTTTGGGCAACCGGGCCACCTTTGTCAAAACGAGAATTTTCAAATCCAAGGTCAAAAAAGCCCATCGATTGAGCAACTTGGTCATTTTTGGAATTATCCCTTAAAAAATTGAGTCTCAAGTATAAATACATTTGAAAGGCTTATTTTGGATTTGGAATTTGGTTTTGAGGGAAATTTAAGTTCTGGGCTGAGGGCAAACTTAATAACAGCCAAAAAAATAAAGAAAAAAATAAAAAAATAAAAAAATAAAAAAAATGACACTGAAAATTGAACTGGCAAGAGTTATTATAGAGGGCTGCCTAGAGCAGTTATGCTTGACTGGGGTTACTCACCCTAGCCCTGACCTTTTGCTCTTATAAGTCTTCACTGAGATAACATGCATGCTTAAGTAGGGTCAGGCACAACCGTTTTTACCTTAGGGAACTTCTCCCTAAGTGCTATCAATGTCTTCATATCGTATGGCCATATTTACATCGTATATCAACATATTATCATTCGAAGGGCATCCATTACGAAAGGACCTTCCTCTGAGTGGATATGTGGACGTACACAATGATGATCCAGAGAAACGCCTGGTTTCTGAACCCGTTGAGATGACCAAAGAATTTCGCTATTTCGATTCTGTTAGTTCTTGGGATCAATGTAAAGACGGATAATTCAGAATCAAAATAGGTCCAGGGACAAATCAATAGAAAAATTAATTTGCTTAATAAGAATAAGAGTTCACTTCTATGAAAGACTTTCACGGGAATAAATAGGAAGAAGTGTTACCATATGAAATTCTTCCCGATATAGAATGACTAAAGAATCAAACTACAAGTCTCGAGCTCGAGCTATAAGAAAAGCACTGTTTTTCTCTTCTTTATTTTAGTTCATTGATAGCATAGGGGACTGACGCTTTACGAATAGAATATAAAAGGTCCTGAGAAACGTAATAGGATGCGCTGTTACTCAGGCTCGCTTCTTTAAGCTTTGCCCCTTATTGAAAACGAAACTAACGAGAAATTAAAGCGTTAATGTTATATTACTTAGTAAGGCAACCTTTCATGCTAGGCGCCCATATTTTTGTTTCTGTGGAAGCTAGCGATGGGGCTTGCTTAACCTCATACGACTTGGGATCATGCAAATCTTTCAGTCGGGAAAGCCTCGCTTATTCAATTCAAATGGCTGATTATCTGGAGCCCTTGTTGCTCATAGGATAAGTAAGAAAACGTTGGTGTGATCGGTGGGATGATGGTAAGTAAATAAATCAATAAAGAAGAAATTGCAAGAAAAATTGAATGTCGATGGAGGCGCCTTGCCAATGTGGAAAACAGGGCAGGGGTTCTTTACAATATAATGACACTGTAGACCAATTGAAAGTAATGTGGCGCGGCTTGGTGTGCCTTTGTTTTGGGTCAAAATCCGGGTTCCAATCCTATCATCCCGACCGATATGATACGTTGTCGAAAAAATTTACCCCTCCTACTTTTCTAATAATATCTCTAACATCCTAATTTTATATTTTGAAACGATAAAAAATATATTCATGCCAGCAAACTCTTTGTTCATATTGATTAAACATAGATCTTTGGTCTTGAAGAAGCACATAATAACAATCTCCCTAATGTTCTCTCGTTTCGTATCTAGAAAGTAGAAACTTAATCTCTGAGTTTTTATACATAATTTGTTCATAGATTCATGTAACTGTAAACATCATTGAGTCAAAATTACTAAAATCTGGAATGTTTTTCACACGATTCAAAGTTTTATCTTGTTCATTTATTAATACTTGCCATTCTCACACTCAAGTTCACAACGACATTACACACTAAAATTAAAATCAAACTAAATTTATTTATTAATACATGATTTAGATGATTATAAAAATGTCTGGAACTTCTGTATGACCTCACCATCTTGCTCTTTAGTTCCCAGATTTTGCTGCCAACTGCTCTCGTAATCCTATCTTTGCTTTGAAGTGTTTGTCGTGAAATTCATCAAAATAAGGCATAGTTGCAGTTTTTGTATCTTCAACCCACTTAAGAACTTTCTTGAACGGGCTTAATATTCGCTCGTGATCCTGCTCACTCAGAAGCTGAAAAACAAACAAAATAGAGTGTTTTAACTCAGAATTTACCAAATGGATAAAAGAAATGAAAACAGAAACATAATAAAATGTTAATAAGTTTATATTGTTACCTCAAGTGCCATGACTTCAGATACCAAGTTTAGATCTGCTATTGATGGTTTAGATCTTCCAACCAAAAATGTTCCATCTTTCAGCCAAAAGTCTTCTATTATAGACAATGATTTCACAAGTGTCGTCTCAGCTTCTTCAGCTGCTTGACGGTTTATAGGCAGGCCGTTTAGTGGTCCCAAGACAGTGTTGATAATAACTCCAACTGAAAGCAGAAAGTGTAAAACCAATTATACGATAAAACCGTTCAGGAAAAGTTTACTAATTAATGGGAAATTCAAGCTATAGTATCACCTGAACCACGGCGTAAATTGGCATGATGCCAGTCCAATACCGAGTGGACCTTTGATCTTTTAATTAGATCACTTGGATACCTAGTAATATTACAAATTACCCATGTTACAACAACTTCGGCGCCAAATGAAACTTATATTTAAATGCAAATATGGAAGTAGAAGAGAACTGACTCACCAGTGACTAGCCACTCCAGGAAACTTGCAAGATAAGTAGATAAGAATAGAGTGACTGCAAAATCACGAAATGTATGATTAGCTCACTGTGTATCATGAAATGAAATCATCCTAAAGAACGATTTTAGCAAGAAAAAATAACCTCTCAAACAGCGTAAAGTCTCCATCAACTATTGTTGGAACTTGAGCCATGGGATTTATTGCTGCATAAAACAAGATTAGTGAACATACATTTGTGTTCTACGATTTTTTATCTAGCATCTTTAGATAAAAGACAATGCTGTTAGGCGTGTTTAGTCTTTAATTTGAAAGATACAACAACAGAACCAAAAACGATTAAAGATGGTAGTAAACAAACCTTTATATTCAGGGGAATGCTGCTCGTTTTTCATGATATCGATCGTAATTTCCTCAAAGTCAATCCCATTCATCCTTCAAATAAAATAAAAAAGAAGGCCATAAGAAAGTAAGAAACACAAATTAGACAACACCTATATTGATCAAAGATCAATAAAAAGTTAGACCCAAAACAGTTTACCCATAAACGAACGTATGCATACACTTTACTTGACAAGCATTGAAGTGAAATTAGGAACTTACTCAAACCATTCGAGGTAAATGCAGTAGTGAGACCGGTTGTTTGGGTCACATGGGACCAAAATTCTGATAACCGATCATGATAAGGTGGATATGATGCTAAGTTTACTTATCTGTTTAGTACGAAAATGTATGTTTGGTTATTTGTTTAATACTAAAATGTAACTTATGTGACCTGAATAAGTGAATAACTTGACCATTGTAGCATCTATTAGGTAACCTGTTGTTTTATGGTTCCTTAGCAACTTGATATTGCAATTTACTCGTATTAAAGTTGTATATTAGAGAAATAGAAATTGCATGGGGTGATTGGTAGATGGTAAGGTGGCGTTTAGTTGGAAATCATTTTCTTTCATTTCCTATTTCTTTTTTTGTAGGAAAAGGGAGGGGAGTTTTATTTCCACAAAACAATGGAAAATTTAGAAAACACGTTTAGTTTGAGAAATATGTGTTTGTGTTTTCCATTTTGCGAAACTAGAAAACATGTTTAAGTGTTGTCTTAATCTATCTCAATTCTCTATTCACCTTAGTAATATTATAAAAACATCTTCAAAACACAAAAACAAATATTATAAACTAACCAACTAAATTATACAATAACTAAAAAAATCTAATACGAGAAAATAAAGAATCCAAAATTAATAAAATATAACATCAAATAACGTTTTCGTCTGCTTTTTAGTTTTTGTCTGTTTTTTACGTTTTCGTCCATTTTTTTACGTTTCGTCAAATTTTTACGTTTTCGTATGTTTTTTTATTTGTCTTGATTTTGTCACATTTTTGTCCTTTTTTAGTTTTCGTTCCGTTATTGATCATTCGCATATTCGTCCATAGTTTGTTTTTAAGTATTTACTGGCATGGTCTGATTCTATTATTATGGCACTTTGTTATCAGTTTTTTTTACGTTTTCATTCCTTCCTATGATGTGTAGGCATGTATCCTTCCCTTTT
>LBNU01022561.1:156734-202031 GCA_014162995.1 Artemisia annua
AAAAAAAAATAATTATATCTAAAAATCGATAGGCCATCCATATTCGCCGCCTACTCACGTTTCTTGGCAAGAGTGATTTCTTGCATAACCGGATTGGTTATGTGATCGTGCGGATCATTATAGAACTTCATCGCCCGAATCATAGCCTTTTCTTCAGCATTAGCGAGTTGTGCCGCCATCAACTTTTCGGCCAATTCATCCTTTGCACGTTTTTTTTTTCATCGCCTCCTCCAACATTTGTGCTTTCTTTGCCGTGTAGCTCTCGAAGTTCTCAACAACACTATTCTTTGTCGACGCCTCACTATCGGTCTTTTTCCCCTTTCTTTACGTGTAGGAGTTGTGTCGTCATTTAGATCGGGAATAACAGTTTCGACATTGTCATTGCTTCCCGACTCGTAGTAGCTAGATTCCGAGGACTTTCTTCGTTTGTCGGAATGAGATGCCGAAGATGCTTGAACAAAACATGGTTGTTTCAACAATTTGTCTTCTCCCCTAACAACCTTCCATGCTTTAATATGAGTAAAAAACTTGCCGTTATTTTTCTTATCATAATCGGCCATGGCATTAGTCATGACGTTAATATCGTCACATCCACTCTCACGAACACGAGTCTACAATTATAAAAGTAAGAGTATATAAATTAATACAAGTATATAAATTAACACAAGTATATAAATTAACACAAACATATAAATTAACACAAGTATATAGTTTAAAAATTACTTGTTGGATGTATAGCTCGTTAAAGACACCCATGGCGGCATTCATATTTTGCCACTATGTGTTCAAGCTATGATGAGTTCGCATAGTATCTTTCACGCTATCCTTGAAATGTTCTAAAATTCTACCCCAAAACTTATCTCTACCTTGTTCATTCCCGACTTTTTACATGTCGAGACATGAACCCACGCTTTAGCCAAAGCAACCTCTTCGGCCGACGTCCAAGGCTTTTTATCCGCTTTAGTTTTTGTTGTCCCTTTAACGACTTGAACATCTTCATCTAGTATATGAAATAATAACGTATAAAATTAGAACATATAAAATTATAACATATAAAATAATAACGTATAAAATTAGAACATATAAAATTATAACGTATAAAATTAGAACGTATAAAATTAGAATATAAAATAATAACGTATAAAATTAAAAATTAATACTGATTTGATTTTGTGGTTGCGTTTCGGGAACAAACTCAACATCATCATCATCATCGTCACCATATAGAGGTAGTTCGCATTTAACACTTGGTTCACGACGCGAAGGACCTTGTTCACGGTAGTCACTAAACGGGTTAACTCACTTGTCATTGATATATTATATTGGCTTGGATTCATCGGTGGTGGAGGTTGGGTATAATATTGTTGTCGAAGGTATTGTGGATTCATCGGTGGTGGAGGTTGAGGATAGTAGGCCGATTGAGGACTCATTTGCTGTTGAGGGTATTGTTGATTCATCGGTGAAACTTGCGGGCGAACATGTTGTCCACGAAAGCCACGTCCACGACCTCTTGTTAACAATGAAACACCTCTTGATTTTCTTTGATCCATGCTACACATTTTTTTTTAAAAGTATGAGATATAAAAAAAAAAAAAATATACGAAAACATGAAAAAACAGACGAAAACATAAAAAATCGGAAGAAAACGTTAAAAATCGGACGAAACCGTAAATATCGGATGAAAACGGAGAAAAACTGACAAAAACGGACAAAAACCGGCAAAAATGTATAAAGATGGACGAAAACGGATTGGGGGATTTTAAAGGAAAATATGTGAAAAGAAAATGTTTTGTAGTTTTGTGTATTAAACTTGGAAATAAGAATTTTGTGTTTTGTAGAAAATTTTATTGGAAAGAGTAGTGATATGCATGCCTAATTTTATGCCTAACAAGGATCTTGAAACACATATCAAGATCAATGGAATGTTATGGGAGAGAAAAGTAGTACAATCCATGTGTCACTTATTTAATGGGTTAGGCTAATCTTTAGGCTTATATTTTAGGCATATCAATCATTTTCCTATTGGAAAACACTAATTTGAACGGGATTTGTGTTTTCTTTGTTTTCCACAAAACATTTTGTAGAAAACAATAGTGTTTTCCCTCAACTAAACGCACCCTAAGAATTTAAGAACATCCGAGTTCCCACAGTGGTACTACCATTGTCCACTAATGCTACCTCAATGCCATATTAGCATACCCCCACTTTTTTCTCACCACTTTTACCCCGTAATCATCACTAACACGACTAACCACTTTATGGAATAATATTTAAAAGAAAGAAAAAAAATCATAGTCGGTTTGCTTGGCATCAAGTGCACAAGCTCCTTGACTGCGATTTACGCAATGGTGATGCGAGTTCATGCGACCCGCCAAGATCACCTTGCCGAGAAAACATATATAGCCGTATTGCTGGTGCTCTTAGTCCCAACAATCAAAACTATTTGTTCACCTCTCTAGTTAGATCGAGACCTCAAAAATGCATCTTGACAATGAACATCACGACATGATTGAGCATGATATATAGGCAGACAGATCAACAAATTAATCCAACACATGTACTCAGTCACAGATCCCAGAAAAAAGGGACACTTTAAACTATAAAAATCATGGAATGAAAAATATAAAATAAAACTTACTTGCAAAAAATGAGAATTGCACGGGATGGTTGTGACATTCGATCACAAAAAATTTTCAACGTCATTTTTTTTTTCTCTTTTACACCTTAAGATGTTCTTCAGCTTTATTTGGTTCCACCCTATATATAAGTAAACAAAACTATTTACTAGTAGCTTTTTGGATGTACTACGCCATCATTAGATACCAGGGCCCGTTATTTTATATGTATGGACGTGTCACGGCCTGCACCTTGTAAGAATGTAGTACAATACTACAATGTAAGGGTGGTGTCAATGCTTCAGAAAAAACCTCCTACCTCCCAACTCATCAATAATATCATTCCACCTCATTTATATTTTTTTCATGCCTCTCAACCCTTTTTTAGTGGCAACCATGATTCCATACCTCAACTAATTTTATTATTTTGTTTTTATTTTCATAAATTATATTAAATAATTTAATAAAAACATAAATACTTCATTAATAATTAAAAGAACATTACATAATACTTGAAAAAAAAAAATAATTATATCTAAAAATCGATAGGCCATCCATATTCGCCGCCTACTCACGTTTCTTGGCAAGAGTGATTTCTTGCATAACCGGATTGGTTATGTGATCGTGCGGATCATTATAGAACTTCATCGCCCGAATCATAGCCTTTTCTTCAGCATTAGCGAGTTGTGCCGCCATCAACTTTTCGGCCAATTCATCCTTTGCACGTTTTTTTTTTCATCGCCTCCTCCAACATTTGTGCTTTCTTTGCCGTGTAGCTCTCGAAGTTCTCAACAACACTATTCTTTGTCGACGCCTCACTATCGGTCTTTTTCCCCTTTCTTTACGTGTAGGAGTTGTGTCGTCATTTAGATCGGGAATAACAGTTTCGACATTGTCATTGCTTCCCGACTCGTAGTAGCTAGATTCCGAGGACTTTCTTCGTTTGTCGGAATGAGATGCCGAAGATGCTTGAACAAAACATGGTTGTTTCAACAATTTGTCTTCTCCCCTAACAACCTTCCATGCTTTAATATGAGTAAAAAACTTGCCGTTATTTTTCTTATCATAATCGGCCATGGCATTAGTCATGACGTTAATATCGTCACATCCACTCTCACGAACACGAGTCTACAATTATAAAAGTAAGAGTATATAAATTAATACAAGTATATAAATTAACACAAGTATATAAATTAACACAAACATATAAATTAACACAAGTATATAGTTTAAAAATTACTTGTTGGATGTATAGCTCGTTAAAGACACCCATGGCGGCATTCATATTTTGCCACTATGTGTTCAAGCTATGATGAGTTCGCATAGTATCTTTCACGCTATCCTTGAAATGTTCTAAAATTCTACCCCAAAACTTATCTCTACCTTGTTCATTCCCGACTTTTTACATGTCGAGACATGAACCCACGCTTTAGCCAAAGCAACCTCTTCGGCCGACGTCCAAGGCTTTTTATCCGCTTTAGTTTTTGTTGTCCCTTTAACGACTTGAACATCTTCATCTAGTATATCAAATAATAACGTATAAAATTAGAACATATAAAATTATAACATATAAAATAATAACGTATAAAATTAGAACATATAAAATTATAACATATAAAATAATAACGTATAAAATTAGAACATATAAAATAATAACATATAAAATTAGAACATATAAAATTATAACATATAAAATAATAACGTATAAAATTAGAACATATAAAATTATAACATATAAAATAATAACGTATAAAATTAGAACATATAAAATTATAACATATAAAATAATAACGTATAAAATTAGAACATATAAAATTATAACATATAAAATAATAACGTATAAAATTAGAACATATAAAATTATAACATATAAAATAATAACGTATAAAATTAGAACATATAAAATTATAACATATAAAATAATAACGTATAAAATTAGAACATATAAAATTATAACATATAAAATAATAACGTATAAAATTATAACATATAAAATTATAACATATAAAATAATAACGTATAAAATTAGAACACATAAAATTATAACATATAAAATAATAACGTATAAAATTAGAACATATAAAATTATAACATATAAAATAATAACGTATAAAATTAGAACACATAAAATTATAACATATAAAATAATAACGTATAAAATTAGAACATATAAAATTATAACATATAAAATAATAACGTATAAAATTAGAACACATAAAATTATAACATATAAAATAATAACGTATAAAATTAGAACATATAAAATTATAACATATAAAATAATAACGTATAAAATTAGAACACATAAAATTATAACATATAAAATAATAACGTATAAAATTAGAACATATAAAATTATAACATATAAAATAATAACGTATAAAATTAGAACACATAAAATTATAACATATAAAATAATAACGTATAAAATTAGAACATATAAAATTATAACATATAAAATAATAACGTATAAAATTAGAACACATAAAATTATAACATATAAAATAATAACGTATAAAATTAGAACATATAAAATTATAACATATAAAATAATAACGTATAAAATTAGAACACATAAAATTATAACATATAAAATAATAACGTATAAAATTAGAACATATAAAATTATAACATATAAAATAATAACGTATAAAATTAGAACACATAAAATTATAACATATAAAATAATAACGTATAAAATTAGAACATATAAAATTATAACGTATAAAATTAGAACGTATAAAATTAGAATATAAAATAATAACGTATAAAATTAAAAATTAATACCGATTTGATTTTGTGGTTGCGTTTCGGGAACAAACTCAACATCATCATCATCATCGTCACCATATAGAGGTAGTTCGCGTTTAACACTTGGTTCACGACGCGAAGGACCTTGTTCACGGTAGTCACTAAACGGGTCGAACTCACTTGTCATTGATATATTATATTGGCTTGGATTCATCGGTGGTGGAGGTTGGGTATAATATTGTTGTCGAAGGTATTGTGGATTCATCGGTGGTGGAGGTTGGGGATAGTAGGCCGATTGAGGACTCATTTGCTGTTGAGGGTATTGTTGATTCATCGGTGAAACTTGCGGGCGAACATGTTGTCCACGAAAGCCCCGTCCACGACCTCTTGTTAACGATGAAACACCTCTTGATTTTCTTTGATCCATGCTACACATTTTTTTTAAAAGTATGAGATATAGAAGGATTTTTTTTATTTGAATTGGAAGTAATTTTTACAAATGTTAAAAGTCTAGTAATAATAAAGGAATTTTTTTTTTGTTTTTTTTTTGTTTGTTTGTTTGTTTGTTTGTTTTAAACCCCCACGTTCACATTTTGCTCCAAACGGTCGAAATAATAAATGCTCCAACGTTAACATATTCTCCAAACCGTTGAATCAAAAAATATGCCGCCCACCCCATGCCGTTTGTCATACCGCCTAGGTGGCGGCGGTGTTTACCGCCGGTATGGAGCCAAACCGCTTCCATACCGTGCCCATTGCCACCACCCTAAAGGATTTCACATACCATGTGTGTAAAGAAATTTTATTGATTTGCAATTGTATACCATGCTTTTTTAAATTCACACATGATTACATATTTGATTTTTTCTGTTATACTTTTATAAAAGCGTGCGAATTGGATAATTCTTTGAATACCCCGTCCGTACACATGACTCACCCTAAATGCCCTATTTTTTTTTTGTTTTCTCCAAATACCCCAGGGTGAGAGGGTCGCCCAAATTTCTTAGGCGGATATCATAACATAGTGACATGTGTCCCTATGAGTGTCCCTACCATGTACTTATATAGTACAAGTTTATGCATGTACTTTCTCGGGCGACTGAGCCCACATTTCTTGGGCGACTCGACTTTTTTTGTCTTTTTCTAAAAAAAATTAATAATAGAGGTAATTACATTTTAGGTCCTTGTTGTTTGATTGGTATATTATTTTTGCTCATACTCTTTCTTTCTCTTTTATAAATAAAAACACAAACATATACACATCCATTTTCTAAACACAAACATGTACACAAGAAAGTCAATTATTCTTTATCATTTTCCAAACATAAATACAAACACAAATCTGAGAAACACAAACATATATACAAATCTTTATTGATTTACACAAGAAGTTTAATAAAAAGTTTTAAATCCAAACACAAAAGTTCTCCGGCGAGGCAAAGCAGATTCCGGCGGTGCAAAGCAGATTCCGGCAGGGTTAAGCAGTTCCGGCGTGAGTAAGCAGATTCCGGCATCGGTAGGTAAGAATATTCCGGCCGCGGCTACAAAGATCTATTAAAAAAAGAGAGGCATAGATCTATGAGAAAAATACTTAGATCTATGAAAAAAATACTTAGATATACATCTAAAAACATAGATCTATTATAGAGGATCTGGCGGCGGTGAAGGTTGGTCATCACGGTGGAGGTGGGGGTGGGTCTCGGTGGAGGTGGAGGTGGGGGTTGGTCACATTCAAGTCATAGTGAAAAAGAAAAAGAAAGAATCAAAAGATTCTGTTATGGAGGTGTGAAAAACTAAAGAAGTAAAGGTGGAGGAGATATTGTATAGAAAATAACTAATATCTACCGTATATATTGTGAAAGTTGAATTGAACGTTGAATACCACAAGTAAAAGAAACATTATCAAAAGAGGGATCACTCCATATTACAACTGCAATCATCAAAGCAACCTATTTTCCATTTGGTTTTCGACTAAATCTTTGACCCAAATTATTGTTATAAAATACCAACATGGAAAAATGCAATAGTTATGCACTCTTTTGAAACACTTGTCCTGGAAAAAAGCAATTGTTATAAGAACGTTGAATACCAACTTATAAAATACACTCGAAGATAAGTCAATCCACATCACATTTAAATTTGGTACCAAAAATGAAATACAAAGGAA
The DNA here is from genome assembly GCA_014162995.1 of Artemisia annua. Lineage (NCBI taxonomy): Eukaryota > Viridiplantae > Streptophyta > Magnoliopsida > Asterales > Asteraceae > Artemisia > Artemisia annua. The sequence goes on from LBNU01022561.1 coordinate 164,268, forward strand.
ACCACAAGGACCTAAAATGTAATTACCTCTATTATTAAATTCTTTAAAAAAAAACAAAAAAGTCAAGTCGCCCAAAAAATGTGGGTCCAGTCGCCCAAGAAAGTACCTGTATAAACTTGTAGCATATAAGTACATTGTAGGGACACCCATAGGGACACATGTCACTATATTATACTATCCGCCCAAGTTTTAGGGGCGACCTTCTCCCTTTGGGGTATTTGGAAAAAACAAAAAAAAATGGGGCATTTAGGGTGAGTCATGTGTACGGATGGGGTATTCAAAGAATTATCCCTTCTATTTAGTGTCTTAAGGCATTATGATAAGAAAATGATGATTGGTGTTTGGGTGACAGAAAAAGTGAGGTACATATCAGCTCTTCTAGATGCTCTTCTACATAAAGTCTAAGACCTTTTTAGTTATATGAAAGTACTTGAAGATGTATATAGTTTAGAAGATTAAGATCTTTAATGTTTATATCAACATTATAGGTTAATTGATCAGTGATTGAAAAGATAAATATATAGAGAGTATAACTTTGAATTAAAATTAGGACTCACATGCTTGTACACTCTAATAATTTTGCCTAACATGATAGGTCTTGCTCATATGAACATAAGAGAATCTTAATCTTAGTTTAGAATGCTAGATATGCGAAAATTGTTGTCAGGTACCTGACAAGGCATAAGAACAATCTTACAATCTAACTATCACTATTTAGTCGTCTACAAACACTTATGTAATTGATTTAACGAAGACACGAATGCACACCGTGTGATAAATAGTATGAATGGGGAAAGATAGGATTTCTCAAGATCTATGCCAACAATATTGAACTTTATGTAATGTTATTTTGCATTACTAGCTTTAGAACCCGGACACGCACATTTGGGCAGATAAAATAACGGGTAAAATATTTCAATAACTGAACTTCCGATAGATAGTACAACGGGTAATAACATTTCGATAACTTTGTTTTGAAGTTAAATATTATGAAAATTTATAAATCCGTGGTTTTATAAACTCTGAGATTTTATTATAAAATTATGCATAAGCTTTATACTTGTATATTTATAAAACCCATGCATGCACAAGTTTTACATAAAATTTCTTTATGTATTGATATCAATCCAATATTTTTGTTGCACGAATAATTTGACTTTGTTTAAATGGCATGGTGCTTAGGATAATGTTCTTTAAATTTAACTATTTATATCTGTTCTAGACATTATGCATGCTTAGTAGCATGTAGTGATCCTTGAAAAAATATGCGTCATTGCTATGTGTACTATCTTGTTATTTTTATCTCACAGTAACTCGTGAGCTCGTGCCTTCATTACGATATTTATATTCATGTTAATAATAATTTTAGCCATATTTAATTTTTAAACCCGTGTACGCACGGGTTAAACTTAAAAAAAAGAATAACATGAGTCGTTATTAAATGCAGATAGTTAGCAAAAATATTTTTTTGGATATCCATGAGTCGTTCGTATATGTATAATCTCGCGTATTCATTTACATATCAAAGTAACTCGTACTTTTATTTTAATATTTATAAGTCTGTGCGTATATATTAATTTAATATATACTGATAATGATATTTATAAATAACAATAACATTTATGTTGTATTTTTTATAAAATATAAAATATATGGTATAAAGTTTACGAAGTATTTATTAAATTTATATAGTTATTCAAAAACATGAAAATATTTAAGTCCATATAATCTTAAATACTAAAAGCTTAAGTAGCCATATAATAAAGTGCTCACAATAAATGTCTCATGAATTGATGGTACAATATGAAGCCTTCGACATTGATTTCCAGGCAACTCAAGCATCTCCATTAATATGCACATATTGTTTTCAAGGAAGATGAATACGAAGTGTTAGATGCATTAGATGCAAAAGATGTATGGTTTTTGCAATCAAATAAGTCATTATAAATAGACAACTATCACCATCTTCACCACATCATTTTTTGGACACCAATCTTCACCACCATGCCCACAACCCCACTGTCCTAAGTCTCTTCCCATCTCCATCTTTTGCTTCAAACCTGTGGAAAACTAGAAGGGGGGTTGAATAGTTTACCGGTTTTTTAGGTTAATTATCTTTTGAAACTTTACGTTTAATCAAAGATCTAAACTAAAAGACAATATGTAATATGCAAGAATAACGAAAGAAACAATCAAACCACAACACGATAGTTTATCGTGGTTCGGCTACAAGGACTCTTTTTCCTTGCCCTACTCCACGCCCCGAGTATCCAACTCGAGAGTTTCTTTCACTAGTCAACAAGCTCCTTTTACCGGCGGTGAAAACCTTACACGTCGCTTACACAAGATTACCGACACAAAGCTAGATGTCGAGTTCTTTTACAAGGGTACAACCACTCCCGTTACACTATGTATTTAAGGCCTAAAATACTAACCGATCACTACTGAAAGTACACGATGAATAGATGTATAAACCACACTAGTTTACACAAGACTAAGCTAACAAGACTTGCAACGTTATGTTGAAACTTGTAACTTTTGGTATGAACTTGTGATCTTCTTTGCTACAAAAGATCTCACACAAATGAAGTGTTAATGAGTTAGATGAATGCAATGAGAATGTATGTGTAAATTATAATGAGAAGTGATGATAGATATCTTGCAAGTGGCTTGGTATTTATAGCCAACCAAACCAGCAGACTGGCGGATCCGGCGGAACCAAAACAAGGGTTCCGCCCTTGTACCCCAAGGGTTCCGCCAGGTCTGACAGTCAAAGACTACAAGAAATCTTTTCATATCTAGCAATGTCAAATCATGTTTGTTCAAGTCAACACACAATAGATAGAGTATGAAACCTTCTAAATGTGTAAGAGATCTTATGGAAAGTCAACTACTAGATTTAGTAAGCTTTCCATAAATGCTCATGATGTATGTCATGATGTCATGTTACATTTTCTATATTTAGTAATATGAAAATGTTATGTTTAATATGAAATGTAAACGTAGTAAATAAAGTCTAGTTATGCAAGACTAAAACTAAAATCATGTTTTACTAAAAACTAAAGTTTACACTTTGTCGTTAACAAAACTTAACAAAGATCGTAAAATATAAATAACGTTTTTAGGCGATATTTGAATTAACAAAACCTTATAACCATGAGGAGCTGTTATAAATCTGACATCAAATATTTCAGTTGTAAAAGCACATATGCTTGGTTTATTGATCCAATTATATTACATGATCATATCATGCATGCTACATATATTTCCGTATATTAAAATTGGAAAGGTGCTATACAAGCCATCAAAAGGAAGAAGGATTGTGGCTAGACTACCATTCTTACCAATCAAGGTATGAGCATTTTTGGTTTACTTCCCTCATTTCTTAGTTACTATTAGTATTATTATCAAGTTTTTCTTCACCATATGTTAACTCATAATATATTGTTGTTACTGTCCCAACACTTTCAAAACATTTTTAAAAAGCTAACAATGTTGTTTTATGTCATTCCAGGGGTTGTAGGGAGTGGGATAATGAGAACTTGCATAAACAGGTACTACACGAACTCAACTACTCAAGGACGGCGATGGTGGGATGAGAAGTTGATGTAATAATGTATTTATTTATTAATTTATTTTTTTATTTTTTGATACAGAGAAGAACGATATGTAGATAATGTAATGATAATCTTTTGAGATGTGTTTGGCATAGATGTGGTTCACACTATTAATTTATTAATTTCTAAATCTTTCCTTTTTCCATTTGATTTGAAGCTCATATACGAAATTTAAATTTTATGATTTTATCTTTTGCTATATTGGGTTTCTCTCATTTGTTTCATTAAGGTTTATGTTGACATCTATATTGTGTACTTAGTAAGGTCAATTGTTTATGAACCTACATCGAAATATTTTATTAACGATGATATAAATGATATATGGTTGAGCCCTTGGAAAACTTCGTTACTAATAGGATAGTTCGTAATTTTTTGCCGCGATATTGAGTCTCAAACTTGGAATTGAGATGAGCCGGTCGAGGCTAAGGTTACTGGGAGGTGAGTTTTCTTTGCCAAATGGTACTATATTTTGATTGACAAAAAATGTGAATTCTTCTTATAATAAAATTTCTCTTTTTTTACTTCAACGATTTACGCTTAACATTACGTAAGAAACAATTTTATACAAATCGTATGCATCGCACAAATTAATGAACTCAACTTATTATGTAACTATTTAGCTAAAAGCTATGCAACACGTCTCAATTAGATGCACGATCTTACTTACACTTCAACAATTTCACGAACAATACGCAATGAACAATTAGATACAACCTATGTGCATCGCACGAGTCCTGAAGCAGTCCAAATTATATATGACGAAAATTAGTGTCAAGCATCACGCTATGAACACTTAGATACAGCCCGTGTGCATCACACGGGTCTGAATATCATTTTGAGTTTTTGACTCGACCTCAATTAAAAGTGATGAAATAAAGGCACCAACAATTTTTGATGACATACTAACAAAAGTTGTGGTAACATCACAACTTAGGAACTTATTGACCAACAAAATTCGACCATCACCAAAAATGAGAGTTTCAAACATGACAAAAATTAGTGATGAACACTACGCAAGAAACAATTTGATCCAATCTCAGTGCATCGCACGGGTCTGAGAACAATACGCTATGAACATTTAGATCGAGCCCGTGTGCATCGCACGGGTCTGAATGACTTGTTTATGTAAAATTATACTTGTCCACTCCTTTTTTCAGTTTTTTTACTAACAACATAGGACATAAATTAGGTTTTTCTAAACAATTTTTAAATCAACTTTCAACACATCAAATATATAATGGTGATAAAAAACCAACATGAAATGATTATAAGGAATGAAAAACATGTAAATAAGATGCTTACAATGATATGGTGATGATTGGAGCTCAATAACACAATAAAATCTCAAAAAAAAACCCCTAATTTATTAACCTGAAACCCTAGTTTTGCAAACCCTTCTTGTATAACTTTTAACCAAATTTTTACCCAAGCTAAATACCTTTTTTTGACCCTTGTTGCAGCCGAATAGTGGGGAGAAAAAGGAAGAGTATTAAGTGTTTTGAAGTATTGAGAAATGAGTTAGTTTAGGTTAGTTTATATAGGCATAAACATTGTAATAGTGCTAAGGGCTTCCAAGGATGACATGATTGATGTTCAAACTAGATTGTTAAGTTTTGGATGAGCATGGTTGTGGCCTAGGGTCGCGTCACCTTGTGTAAGTCTGTAAGAGGTGGGGAGGGGTTATGTTTAGGTCATTAGGTACTTTGAAGATGTTAGTACTTGATTTTGTCCTAACTTGGCTCATGGTTTTGGTATTTCTTTGGTTTGGCCGGTTTTAGACTATGAAGGGGATGGAAGATTTTCAAATTTTGAAAGTTATCAAGTGTAGGTATGTATTATAATGCAAAGGTGGTAAATTGGTTGAGTATTTGCATGCATGCATGAAATTTAATGCAAGACGCACATGTTTTACGTAAAAATTGTAAAACTAAATGCATGAACCTATAAAACATAATTATAAGAATCATATAGTACTGTATACCAAACTTAGTCTAGTTCCGGTATTCGTTTAAAGAAGTTTTCCATTATACCCGATTTTACCTAACTATTAGATTTAGGTTAATCCCCATCAATCCTTTATTAAACAATACGTAATGTATATATACAAAGCCAATGGAAAGCTACCAAACAAATGGGCTAGAACCCATTAAACTAGAATAACGAATGGCGCAGGCCCAACAATATAAGTGAATAGCTAATACTCCCTCGCAGTTTAAGCGGGAGGTCTTCGAACGTTCAGACTGGCGTGAAACTCAAGAAATAGTGCAGCTGGGAGACCCTTAGTAAAAATATCGGCATACTGGAATCGAGAAGGGACATGAAGAACACGAACTTGTCCCTTAGCAACAAAGTCGTGTACGAAGTGTATATCAATCTCAATGTGCTTCGTACGTTGATGTTGAACCGGATTTGCAGACATATAGACAGTACTCACATTGTCACAATAAACTAAAGTAGCGTAAATAGAGGAGTATGTAGCTCAAGTAGCAAATTATGAATCCAAGAAGTCTCAACAACGATATTAGCAACACCACGATATTCGCCTTCAACACTAGAACGAGACAAAGTAACCTGTCGCTATGCGGACCACGATAAAAGATTATCACCAAGAAACACACAATACCCGGATGTGGACCGACGAGTAACAGGGCAACCAGCCCAATTAGCATCAGTATAGGCAGCAAGCTGAGCAGTAGACGAGACATGAAACTGAAGACCATGATCAATAGTACCACGTAAATAGTGAAGAATGCGCTTCAAAGCAGTGAAATGTGGGTCACGAGGATCATGCATATAAAGGCAGACCTGTTGAACAGCATATGAAAAGTCTAGTCACATGAAGGTAAGATACTGAAGAGCACCAGCTAAACTACGATATAAAGTGGGATCACTAACAGGGTTACCATCTGGACCCAGCTTGGAATTAGTATCCACAGGGGTCTTGCACGGGTTACAATTTTGCATATGTGCTCTCTCAAGAATTTCCTCCGCAAATTTGGATTGTGACAAGAACATACCTGACGCAGTCCGCTGAGCAGAAATACCAAGAAAATAATTGAGAGAGCAAAGATCTGTCATAGCAAACTCACTGTGAAGCAAAGCAATAATACGTTGTGGAAGAGCTGTGGAAGAAGCTGTGAGAATAATGTCATCCACATATAACAATAAATAAGCAATATCTAAACCGCGATGGAAAACAAATAATGATGTATCGGTTTTGCTGTGCTGAAGACCGATCCGTGTAACAAAGCTAGCAAACCGCTGAAACCATGCACGAGGTGCCTGTTTAAGCCCATATAATGAATAGCTAATAGTAACGGTTATACATTAAAGTAAATATCCAAGCGTTCAAAGTAAAAGAGGTTATGGTCAAGTAATGAACCTTAAATTGCGAGTAGTCATAACTTTCCTCTAAATGATTATGTAGATGTACACAATGATGATCTAGAGAAACGCCTAGTATCTGAACCCATTGACATGACCCAAGAATTTTTCTATTTAGTCTCTGTTAGTTCTTGGAAATAATGTAACGACGGATAATTTAAAATCAGAATAGGTCTAGGGGACAAATCAATAGAAAACTTAATTTGCTTAATAAGAATAAGAATTCACTTCTATGAAAGACTTACATGGGAATAAATAGGAAGAAGTGTTATCTTATGCAATTCTCCCTTAGACTAAAGAATCAAATTACAAGTCTCGAGCTATAAGAAAAGCACTGTTGTTTGTCTTCTTTATTTTAGTTCATTGATAGCATAGGGGCCTCATGCTTTACTAATAGAATATAAAAGGGCCTGAAAAACGTAATAGGATGCCTGCTTCTCTAGGCTCGCTTCTTCAAGCTTTGCCCCGGCCTTATTGAAAATGAAACTAACGAGCAATCAAACAAATTAAAGCATTAATGTTATATTACTTAATAACGCAACCTTTCATGCTAAGCGCTCATTTTTTTTGTTTGCCTGGAAGCTAGCGATGGGGCTTGCTTAACCTCATACACAGATTTGGGATCTCTGTCACATGCAAATCTTTCTGTCGGGAAAGCCTCGCTAGCTTATTCGGTTCAAAGGCTGATTATCTGGAACCCTTTTTACTCATAAGATAAGTAAGAAAGCGTTAGTGTGATTGGCGGGATGATGATAAGTAAATAAATCAATAAAGAACAAATTGCAACAAAAATTAAATGTCAATGGAGGTGCCTTGCCAACGTGGAAAACAGGGCAGGGGTTCTTTACAATATGACACTGCAGAACAATTGAAAGGGATGTAGCGCAGCTTGGTAGCACCTTTGTTTCGGGTCAAAAATCTCACGGGTTCCAATCCTGTCATCCCTACCGATGTGATGTGTTGTCAAAAAATTTACCCCTCCTACTTTTTTAATAATATCTCTAACATCATAATTTTATATGGGTAAGGATCCAGTGAGAAGAAAAATTAAAATGAGAAGAATGAGAAATAAGTATAACCACGTATTTGAGATGCATCGACTTGATTTAGATGCATCTCTAGTCATTTAGATGCATCACAATTAGTTTCGAAAGTGATTTTGAAGTGAAAACGATGCAAAGTAGTACTAGCAACAAATTTGACTTACAGAGGACGAAAAATACATAGGATTCGTCTAACTTGATGAAATGCATCTAATATATGTATATGCATCTAATTTTTAGCTAGAAAATATGTTATTACTAGCTTATAGACCCGTGGTAACCCACGGGTTTTTAGATGAGATCGTGCAAAAGAAAAATTAGTGTGTGTAAGCAAAGTAAGGAAAAACCACAAAGTAAACAAGATGAATCATTTATTTGAAAGGAATATCAACTAATAAGTCAATGATAGTGTAGAGTGCAATGCTTGTAACTAAGAATGTAATAGACGGCCATGCACGCGTGCTCAAATCTTGATAATGTAGATGAAAAGAAAATCTTGACAGCCTTGGTAAGGCAATGAGCTTTCCGTCTCCGGCTTTTAATATCCATTTATCAAATTCACGAATTTCACCGACTTCTTGTGGCTGTGAGTCGACAGTGAGCCATATGTTCACAGTTAACTTAAGAGCCTTGCAATGATACCACATGTAAGATTGCTTGAAAGAGGTACTAATAATATCTTGTCATGAACCTTTTGAAATCACTGGCAGTATCTCTCTAAAATCACCTCCAAGTACAACTGTCATGTTACCAGAAGGCATTTCACACATGTCATTCCTGCTCGTACATAGTATGTCTCTGAAAGAGCTGTCAATTCCATCATTAATAGAAGACTACTTGTTTGCATAACTTAACCTGTAACAAAGTTGTCACATTTACGAAGTTAACAACTTCTTATCAAACCAAAATTGATCCATTAGTTTCATAAACCACTGTATTCATGCAACAAAAAAACACATAATATATCTCATAAAGTCTCGAATTGATAAAACCTCTTATGTTCTAGTAATCCTAATCCTCTTAATATCCATAAGTTCCTTCAAGATGTATCAAAATAACATTCCACCCGTGTAATACACGGGTTTTCTTTTTAATATTAACTAATAAACGGTTAACCTAATAAACTTTTCATTTAGATCATGACAACATATAAACGAATGGTTTTTTTTTTGTATAAGTTGTTTATATTTATACACATGGGAAACGTTAATATGACGTAACATAAATGTTAAAGAAAATTACAAAAACGGCCATAGGAAAAGCGGCAAAGCGACGTATATTATAGCCAAAATGGGTCGACTTTCCTCATGTAGTAGCCTAAATAGATATCATCTTTGTTTAAAAAAGTTTAAAAAATAAGTGTACCAAAATGAAAAAAATAAAAAATAAAATGAAATGAACTGAACAACTGCTCCGTTACTTGTAAAGCATGTTTATAAACACGTAAGAAAAAGAAATTGAAAGCCAAAGTTTGATACAACATACTTAAATTAGACATACATTGATTATTGTTATATGTGCTCTAATTTCTACCAAGATCCTATATTCCTATTGAGAGACTAATGCAAATCAATTATGTGTTCTTTCACATAGTGAGAACCTTCTTTCGACTCCACATATCCACAGTTGCTCTAATCTTTTCCCAAGCTTCATGAAACAGTGATATTTCTATTTGCTCCTTTAGAAGAAAAAGATGCAGTCGGATCACAAATTATTCCTCAAGAACTTATAATATTGTGAAGGTTGTTGATTTTTGATCTTGCTCTTCGACAACTTGATTAAGGCTGCTTCTAATACTCATGAATTCTTTCACATTCAGCTTTGCAAGAATCGCATCCTCAAGTTATTTCGTCACCCATAAATAAATCAATAACTCATATAATTAGAACCCCATGCAAAAATCAAATAAACACTAATGAGTTCCATAATTACACTCCAATATGCCCTAAATTCTTGAGCTCACTTTCAGCGTTCCTAAGTCAAAAAATCATACCCATTAACCCTCTAATTTTCACAACAGTAATGCACATCTCAAAATTCCCAAATAATGATAACCACAACAACTTTACCCCTTTATCCTATAATAATTAGTCCCAAAACTTTACCCATTACCACTTTAATTTTCATCTTAAAAAAAAACATGCTTTTGCAAATGTTGTGCAAATAAGAAAGCCAACCAACATATGGGCGTACTAATGGTCAGAGATAACAATAAACATACCAGTTTTATACATTATCCCAAATAAATTTTATAGATGGAAAGGATAAGGGACAAATATGTTGCTACTCAGTAGCTTATTCCTACTGAAATATATCAACTTAACACATTATCCAACTGATGGTACAACTTTTTCTATTGAACTCAGAAGTTTATTTCTACTGATAAATGTTAATTAGCCCTTTAAAATACGTTGTTCCAGATTAAAATGACTCAAATAAATCAAAATCTAAAAACAATGACATACGTAAATGGCGTACCTTGAATCTTGTTCAGTAAACCAAATCAATTACCAAAGCATCATCATCTTCCACTCTATTTTCTAATACAATTGATCTCCATTCACCACCAAATCCGGTTCTCTCGCTAATAAATAAAACATCATATTCATTGGCATCCTCATACTGTAGCATGATACTCGGTATAGACTTTTGAAGATAGACCTGCACAATCGCCAACGTACTAATAAAATTAACCAAAAAATAAATAAATAAATAAAACAAAAAAAACAAAAAAACAAAACAAAACACATATACTTTGATAAGCAAGTATACTTACAAACATAGAAAGTTAACAAAAGAGTATATAGAGTACTAATAATAGGAATGTTTTGCCTTTCATTGACACATTTGATCCAACACATGGTGCATAGAAATTTAAGCCTGCTCATATTAAACCGTACTAAGAATAATAGTGACACTACGAAACGGTCTAACATAGTTTTTCACAAACCATGTCTCGTTAACGTATCCTAAGCAAACCTTCTGACTTCACCCATCATGTGTGGATCATGAATCCGGCCAAAATTGGTCCAAGTTGCAATGGGTTATTTTAGCAAGGGTCGGGTTGACCAAAAACACTTTATGTTCCATTTTCAGAATTATATTAACCGTCCACTTCTGAGCAAAAGTTTTTTATTAGACGCATTAGGAATAACACATAACCCATATAAGCCCGTTAATGTAAATATCAGAATTGGCACCTCTAAATGTGGTGTACTACTGTACTGAACACCTTCTTTTGGATTTAGAAAGACCTAGCAGTAGACCGAGTCTCATGGCGTTTTAAATTATTGTCATTGAATGAATTTGACTCTTCTATCAATGATTATATATTACTTAAGAGATTATTTGCTTATCACATTTTATAAAGCATGTTTCACAGGACAATACATGCTTACTTTAAGCAGATACACAAATTTAAAATAAGCAATCCCAAACAACATCTAAATCATATTAACTTGCACACAAATGTACCTTGTGGACCAAATTGTTGTTGGTAACTGGATGATTTTCTTGGAGTAGCAGCACCAATACGCATGGGCCACCTTGAAAAGTAAGTTCCATTCATTTCCTTCATTGCCTGAGTCCTTTCGCCATAATCACCAAACCTTACAAAACCATAACCTTTGGAGCGGTCAGTATTGGCATCAATGACAACTTTAGCAGCTTTAAATGGTTGTTGTTTATTAGGCACAACAATAAATGTATGTCTGCAAAACCCTTTTCAGCAGCAACATGTGAAGAAAACTCAACAAATCCATATTCGTATGAAAATCCAGTCTTCTTATTGCGAATTACTTTAATTGAGGCAACCTGCACCATAAGAGAACAATACAACAATGTATAATTAGTTTGAGAGGTAACAATATACACATACCAGATTATGAAATTTAAGACGACAACAATCTATTGGCAACTTGTAAGCATTCCCAATAAAATGTATCTCATTTGTTCTTCATGAAACTATTCGAATTTGTAAGTGTGAATAGATATACAAACTCGAACTATATCACGTGCTTCTACTTGCGGGGAATAGTGTACACAAACATAAGTCTTAAACGTGGATGATATACAATTTATCTAGATATAAGAAGGTTCAAAATCAACTTATTAAAGCCGGCTTATAAAAATAGAAGTATGTTTTTGTTCAAGTGTGTATTGGATCAATAACATTACCTGCTTGTTTGCCGGGTTACATCCCCAAGAAAGTCGTAATGTTTGCTTTCCAGTTGTGGTCCATTTGATTTTGGCAGTGTCTCTTCGGCATTATTTCTGTAAATCATATGATAATTAGCAATGAATAAAAATGCTATAAAACCCTTTTACTTGCAAGAAAGTCGGACCGTTTGCTTTCCAATTGATAGTAGGCTATTTTAGAGCAAGCTTTGATGAAGTAGCCGCACTATATACATTTCCAAAATATCAATATGTTTCTGCTATAATAATAAACATTAAGTTTTACAAAACTAACGATCCTCATTTAATTGATGGGTGCTATAATGTAACTTAGAAAATATCTTCTAAATGATGCAAAGTTTAAGTAGTATTGGTCTGTTTCTTTTGGGTTCTCTCTCTTTGAGACCCATTTTTTAAAATGTTGTATTCCCTTTTAGTTTACTCTTAATATAATTCTTTCCAGCCTTTCTAAAAAAATAATAATGTAAAGTAGTTAAGTTGTACCATTACGTCCAGATGCCTTCTCCACATCAGGAATACAATTTGCATTTTCTGAGGTATTCATGTATCATATAACACAAAGAATAAGATAATTACTACATCCAATGGAACATAAAACTAAGAAGCTCGTTGAGCCTACTAATGACCTTCAATCGTTTTTCAACCAAAATAAAAAGTTGTCACATTTATGAAGACCTTAGTTTCTAATTCAATCATTAATAGAAGACCTTAATTTCTAATTCGAAGAACCAAAAAGCATTTGAGTCACTTAAAATTGCAACCTATGGGCTTACTAAACCTATTTTGAGAATTTCTTTCGGTATGGCTTCTTGAGAAAAGTTGCAACTTATTTAAGGATGATTCAATCTTATCACATTTTTACAACTATAAGCCAATCTATGCTATATTTTGTTGTGACGCGACTATAGCTAATGAGTCTTTTTTTTTTCTTCTAGAAAAGCATAAGCTATTTCAAAAAGCTTATCCAAACACCCTCTAAGTCATATATGCGCATGCCTTCAACAACATATGGATTAACACCAGAATTTAAGTTACCTGATTTTTAATCCAATCCTGTTGATGAAAATCAGGAGCATACGGTAATAAAAGCAACTTCGGATCCTGCATTTGCCACCTTATACACCCTTGACTATGTAAACAACCACGTGAAAATTATTAAATTAGTTTTGATTTGTTAAAAGATTAAATCATATGAATACAAATGAATTATACCTTTAGTTGACCCTCTCCGCTCTGCACCAACCGCAACAGCCTCATCAATGTGAGTTGTGTTAAACATTCTCTAACATATGTACCCTTTCGAAAACACCAGCTTTAAAGGCTGGAATCATAGATACCCTTTTGAAAACACCAGCTTTAAACAAACAAATCACAAACATATTATAATTGAATGGAAAACCAAAAAAAAAAAGATACATTACTTACCAATTAGTAAAATCCCCAATTCTTTTTCTAGGGTTCTTATAAAACACAATTAAATTGAACATAATCAATGGAAAATATCTTATAGCTTAATCAAAACCAAATAATTGCAATATGAAACTAATAATTTGAAACCATAATATTATAATTAAATCGGTACTTACCAAATCTTCCCTGAATCACTGGCACACTGATGTAACAAAAATGATTTCTTCATCGATTTTGAATTCGTATTTCTTGAATTGGTGTTTTGATAATGGTTATTTTGAATTCATAACTTATTTTTTGATGATTTTTTGAATGTATTGCCATTAATGGTGGATCCGAAACTTAATGGTGGATCCGAAACTGGCGCTTTGAATGTGTCAATCACAATCGTACAGAAGAAGCTTTGTATAGAGTGTTTTGTGAAGGTTGTGCTTAGGGGTAGTACATACCTAAAATATCTATGCGCTGAGAGCAAAGACACGTCAGCCCATTGAATGCAATGGGTGCTTCAATGGGTGGTACAAAACTCCATTTTATTAGAATACATAGATGCATCTAAAAGATTAGAGATGCATCTAATTCAAATTGATGCATCTCTTATGTGTAATATAGTTATTTCTCATCCTTCTTATTTTAAAAATTCTTCTCGTTTGATCCTTAGTCAATTTTATATTTTGAAACGATAAAAGATATTTTCATGCCAGCAAACTCTTTCTTCATATTTTGATTAAACAGATGTTTGGTCTTAAAGAAACACAGAATAACAGTCTCTCTAATGTTCTCTTGTTTTGTATCTAGAACGTAGAAACTTAATCTCTGAGTTACTTTGTATACATAATTTGTTCATAGATTCATGTAACTGTAAACATCGAGTCAAAATTACTAAAATCTGGAATGTTTTTCACACGATTCAAAGTTTTATCTTGTTCATTTATTGATACTTGCCATTCTCACATTCAAATTCACAACGACATTACACGCTAAAATTAAAATCAAACTGAATTTATTTTTTAATACATGATTTAAATGATTATAAAACTGTCTGGAACTTCTGTATGACCTCACATCTTGCTCTTTAGTTCCCAGATTTTGCTGCCAACTGCTCTCGGATTCCTATCTTTGCTTTGAAGAGTTTGTCGTGAAATTCATCAAAATAAGGCATAGTTGCAGTTTTTGTATTTTCAACCCACTTAAGAACTTTCTTGAACGGGCTTAATATTCGCTCGTGATCCTGCTCACTCAGAAGCTGAAAAACAAACGAAATAGTGTGTTTTAACTCAGAATTGACCAGATGGATAAAAGAAAATGAAAAACAGAAACATAATAAAATGTTAATAAGTTTATATCGTTACCTCAAGTTCCATGACTTCAGATACCAAGTTTAGATCTGCTATTGATGGTTGGGATCTTCCAACCAAAAATGGTCCATCTTTCAGCCAAAAATCTTCTATTATAGACAATGATTTCACAAGTGTCTTCTCAGCTTCTTCAGCTGCTTGAGGGTTTATAGGCAGGCCGTTTAGTGGTCCCAAGACAGTGTTGATAATAACTCCAACTGAAAGCAGAAAGTGTAAAACCAATTATATGATAAAATCGTTCAGGAAAAGTTTACTAATTTATGGGAAATTCAAGCTATAGTATCACCTGAACCACGGCGTAAATTGGCATGATGCCAGTCCAATACCGAGTGGACCTTTGATCTTTCAATTAGATCACTTGGATACCTAGTAATATTACAAATTACCCATGTTACAACAACTTAGGTGCCAAATGAAACTTATATTTAAATGCAAATATGGAAGTAGAAGAGAACTGACTCACCAGTGACTAGCCACTCCAGGAAACTTGCAAGATAAGTAGATAAGAATAGAGTGACTGCAAAATCACGAAATGTATGATTAGCTCACTGTGTATCACGAAATGAAATCATCCTAAAGAACGATTTTAGCAAGAAAAAATAACCTCTCAAACAGCGTAAAGTCTCCATCAACTATTGTTGGAACTTGAGCCATGGGATTTATTGCTGCATAAAACAAGATTAGTGAACATACATTTGTGGTCTACGGTTTTTTATCTAGCATCTTTAGATAGAAGACTATGCTGTTAGGCGTGTTTAGTCATTAATTTGAAAGATACAACAACAGAACCAAAAACGATTAAAGCCGGTAGTAAACAAACCTTTATATTCAGGGGAATGCTGCTCGTTTTTCAAGATATCAATCGTAATTTCCTCAAAGTCAATCCCATTCATCCTTCAAATAACATAAAAAAGAAAGCCATAAGAAAGTAAGAAACACAAATTAGACAACACCTATATTGATCAAAGATCAATAAAAAATTAGACCCAAAACAGTTTACCCATAAACGAACATATGCATACACTTTACTTGACAAGCGTTGAAGTGAAATTAGGAACTTACTCAAACCATTCAAGGAAACACATAGGTCAGTGTATTTTACAAAGCAATATGGGTTAAAGTCACTTTGCCTCTTTGTAACATACTTTCTGATTCTCGACACTTTTGGGAAATTTTGTTATCGAGGTAAATGCAGTAGTAAAACCGGCTGTTTGGGTCACATGAGACCGAAATTCTGATAACCGATCATGATAAGGTGAATATGCTAAGTTTACTTATCTGTTTAGTACGAAAATATATGTTTAGTTATCTGTTTAATACTAAAATGTAACTTATGTGACCTGAATAAGTGAATAACTTGACTATTGTGGCATCTATTAGGTAACCTGTTGTTTTATGAGGTTCCTTAGCAACTTGATATTGCAACGCATAAAAGTTGTATATTAGAGAAATAGAAATTGCACGAGGTGATTGGTAGATGGTAATCTTTCTCTTTTTCTCTTTAAGTTCCATTTAAAACTCGAAACGTAACATCAAGAATTTAAGAACATCCCACAGTGGTACTCCACTAATGCTACCTCACGCCATATTAGCATGCGTACAGCGTACCCCCAGGCCCCCATTACTTTCTCACCACTTTTACCCCCCACTTGGTCACTAACACCACTAACCACTTTATGGAATAATATTTACAAAAAGAAATCATAGTCTGTTTGCTTGGCATCAGGTGCACAAGCTCCTTGACCACGATTTACGCAATGGTGATGCGACCCGCCAAGATCACCTTGCCAAGAAAACATATATAGCCGTACGTATTGCTGGTGCTCTTAGTCCCAACAATCAAAACTATTTGTTCACCTCACAAAATATGCAATCTCATCCTCGACTTTCTAGAGGCCCTCGATCATGATTGATCATGATAGGCACATTGACAATGAACATCACGACATGATTGATCATGATAGGCAGACAGATCCCAAAAAAAAGGGGACACTTTAAACTATGAAAAATATAAAATAAAACTTACTTGCAAAATATGAGAATTGCACGAGATGGTTGTGACATGCGATCACAATACACTTTCAACGTCATTTTTCTTTCTCTTTCAGGCACTTTTAATGTTTTACACCTTGAGATGTTCTTCAGCTTTTATTTGGTTCCACCCTATATATATAAGTAAACAAATATTTAGCTTTAATAAACCACCCTTTGACTATTTTTGTATATAATACGCCATCATTAGATACCATGGCCCGTTTTTTTTTATATATGTATGGACGTGTCACGGCCTGCACCTTGTAAAAGTGTGGTACAATGTATAAAATTGTAAATGATTTCACATGCCATCTAGATTAACAGGTGTGTAAAGAAATTTTATTGATTTGCAATTGTATACCATACTTTTTTAAATTCACACATGTTTACAAATATACTTTTATAAAATGATGATTGGTGTTTGGGTGGACAGAAAAAGTGATGTACATATCAGCTCTTCTAGTTATATCATATATGAAAGTACTTGAAGAAGATGTATATAGTTTGGGAATGATTTGCACATTCTCTCAATTGATTAGGACACTCCAATTTAATGTGTTTGGACGTTTATACCCTCACATGGGTGAAAATGTAAAGGTAATTGTGAGGGTATAAATGTCCAAACTTATTAAATTGGAGTGTCCCAATCAATTGGGGGAGTATGCAAATCATCTCTCATATAGTTTAGAAGAATAAGATCTTTTAATGTCAACATTATAGGTGAAGTTGTTCGATGATTGAAAAAGATAAATAAATAAAGAGTATAATTTTGAATTAAAATTAGGACTCGCATGCTTGAACACTCTTATAATTTTACCTAACATGATGGGTCATGTTCATATGAACATAAAAGGATCTTAATCCTAGTTTAGAATGCTAGATGTGCGACAATTGTAGTCAAGTACCTGACAAGGCATAAGAACAATCTTACAATCCAACTATCACTACTCAGTCGCCTACAAACACTTACATATTGATTTAAAGAAGACACATATGCACATCGCGTGTGATGATGACGTATAGTCCTCCATCGGGTAACAAACCCGATTAGTAAACATTACTAACATTTGAGCCCATCACGCGTGGGCCGCCTTAACAATAAATGGACTACCATTTATACGGTTTGGGCCTACAAGGCCCAAGCCCAATAACTACTTATAGAATTGATAAGGATATCTCCTAATGATGGAGTGTATATCAAATACCCGCGATACGCGGAACACATCAAAGAGTGAGGAACACGTAACCTTATCGGTTACGTGTGTATAAATAGGGCATCATAAGCTCTCGTCCAAGGTACGATTTACAAAACCCTAAACTCTTCACAACCCTTAATTCGATTACTTACTCTCACGCCGGAGGATAATCGGGGGAAACAATCCCTCGATAAGCCTAACGGTGTCTGTTGTTTTCTTAGTGCGCAGGTCTCAACAGCATTAAGATCTAATTGGTACGAGAACAGGAACNTGGGAATTAAATGAAAGAAGTGATAGTAGGCTACTTATGTTGGTTTCAAGTGGGAATGCATTTATTTGTGGGCCATATCCAAATTTCTCTCTCAATATGTGAATCTTTTTATTTATTTTTATACTTTTTTTTTATTATTTTCTCATTTATATAATATATTTTCTCTCTCTTACTTTTTTCTTAAATCTTCCCTAAATCTTTGAAACATTTTTAAAATCCAAATCCAATTCTAAACCCACCTACAAACCAAACGGGCCCAAAAATATATATTAGACCAACGAGTAGCTTGGACCGAGCTTTCCAGCTCGATATGTTAGATCCAGACAAGCTCTAGCTAAATCTAATAACACTCGCATATTACATATGGTTTAATTTGATAAGAACTGTAAATATATACAAAAATCGAATGAACTGTTAAATCAGAGGACTTGTGTTTCAGCGGCATCATTTGTTGTGTGAGAAGCTCCATCATCAAAGTTGTGAGAACTCTTTAATCAAATAGTTGTGAGTTCAAGTACTACTTAAGACGTATGAAATAATTTGTTACGTATATTATTGTGACATAGTTTGGTGTCGTTAGAAGAATGAACCGTTAAAAGTACTGCTTAACACGTGTGAAATGATTAGACAGTACGTATAACTATAAATATTTGGGCTCACAAAAATATCGTATAGTTAGCCCACAAGGCCACAATTAAACTATTCTCATGTTCGGGTCGTGTCGGGTCGGGTCATAAGACGGTTCAAAATTTATAAAAAAATTCAAAAAAAGAAAAAATCAAAACACAATCAATTAACATAAATGCACCCCTAAATTAGCCAACTCTACTTAATTTCTGCTACACTTAAATTAAAATTCATCATTTCATTTCATTCATATACAGTTTTCATTTTACAATCTGATCATCACATACTTTAATTTTATAATAATTTTATACCAATTAGTGTTTATGAATTGATAAAAACAATGTCACAAGCTCCATCATTAGTCAGTTTATGCATCAACGCAGTTAAAAATGCAATTCTTGAAGGTAAAAAGTTAAAAAGTTACTTTTTTATAGTTTAATTTGGGGGTTTTTCACCTTTTTGGTTTAATTTTAGTTATGTTTTGTTTATGTGCAGAAAATGGGAATATATCGTATGTTTACGTGCTACCCGCGGAGCTTTTTGATCGCCTTGTGCCGGAGTTGCCTCCACTGGCATTGCAGAATCTGCAAGATGCAATGTAATGTTTGTTTTTATGTGTTGTTGATATGTTGTGATTTGTGTGTGGATTTAGATGTGGTTTTGTAAGAAATGAGGGCGGAAAAAACGATGATTAATGAGAATGTTAGTTTGATAGGTGATAGATTTTTGGGTAGATTGTCTAGAACGGTAACATGTGAAGCTTTATGTGTTTGATAGGCGATAGATTTTTGGGTAGATTGTCTAGAACGGTAACATGTGAAGCTTTATGTGTTTGATAGGCGATAGATTTTTGGGTAGATTGTCTAGAACGGTAACATGTGAAACTTTATGTGGAGTCCAGGGTTTACCTGACATGTTACCAAATGTGGCAACGTTGAAATTTTACAGCTTTATTGATACTAAAATTATGAGGTATATAGACATATACTTAGTAGTTTGTTATGAGTGTGACACGTTGTTGTATATATTGAGGAACTAGTAGAAATGTTACGAAAATAATGTTATGGACATATGCTTGTTTAACATAAAAATATAATCTTTTTGAAGAGTTTATTTTGCTACATTTGCAGGCCACTTGTTAGTTCAGGCGATTGTGTGTCATCTGATGATGACAGCTTACCACCTTCAAAGAAACGGAAAAGGTTTTGTTTTTGTTTGGTTTCAGATGTTATTGGTTGAATAAGTTTCAACATTTAAATTGAACTGAAAGATGGTAAATATTTTTGCAGAAACGACAACTTTGATATAGCATGGAAAGTGCTATATGAACTGAGATGGGGAGCTCTTCGGAACTCCTCGGTCGACACCAACTGGCAGCAGTTGTACTGGGAAAAACATCTGCAAAAGTAGGCAACTTGTTTGAATTAACAATTTCAATAGTTTATGATTATTTGTTTTGGCATTCATTTGTATCATCTTGCTTTGACATCTTAACAGTTGCCTTGATGCAACTTGGGAAACAGTTTCAGTCACTTTGTTTGATGGCTTTCTTGGTGAAGTCGATCTTCCAGGTAAATTTTACGGATCATGTGTGATGCCTTTACCATATACTGGCTTCAATAAACATGGATTCTTATGTTCAGTTTGATTAGGAAGCTATGAAAAGTCACTTTGTTGTTTCCGCAGATACCTTGTTAAAGTATATTAGTTACGAGGGGCACCCAAACAGGTCAAGAAACTACTCAAAGTTATTCTATCATTGTGAAAGATTTGGTCAATATGCCAGGTAAAACTTTGCAACAGTTTATAGGCATATCACCTGTGCAGTTTTCACATAGATGTATTTTAAGACTTGCTTTTGGCTTTGTTCAAGTACAGATCTCTGAGACTCCAAAGTGTTCATTATGTTGCAGAACTTAATGTAAGTTACCCATTTTACCCCTGATTAGCATAGTTCCCAGATAATGATAAAATAATATCCTATTGTAGATTGATATCATCAGTTATTTGCTTCGGCCGATGTTATCGCATTATATAGATGTATAACGAGTTCTCTGCACACTATCATTTGTATTACTTATTAATGTTCGCTCTTTGTGTAACAGCGTTTATTAGGGAAGTGTCAATTGGAATCTCTGGAAATGCACTGGATCAAGTCGAAGGAGCAGGTGATTAGTACTTTTGCATGTTTGCACAGATTCTTTCTAGGGAAATAATATATAGAACTAGGAATCTATTTAATTGCTATAATGTTTTAGGTTGAGGGACTTAGCAAATTTCTGGAGAAAAACAAAGAGACGTTATCATCGATTGAATTTGTAAATTGCAAGCTTCCTGCAAATCTTGTGACTACAATATGCGAGTCGTTGCATGTGAAGGGATTTGAAACGGACGTGATTAAAAATTTCACATATAAGAGATCAAGCTTTCTTGACAGCTCATGTTTCCCCATGCCTCTTGGTTTGGATTCGTTATTAACAGCAGCACGGTGTGTGTTACTATTGTTTGAATTTCAATGTTAGTCAACTCATGAATTTTTAAAATTGCTTGTGATGTTTCATGTTGAATTATTGTATTTTGGTTAACAGCAATTTATTCGCATATACCATTTCCTCTGTTTCTAGTTTCTACCTAGTTTCTTAAATCACGTGAAGCAGTTTAAAACTACTTTATATTCAATAAGAATCAAACTGAAATATATATCATATCATTTTATGATCACTTTGAAGCTAAAACTACATTAAAACAGCCTCGATCCTTCAAAATTTTGGGGGCCTTCAAAAATCGGAAGCCCTGAGCGGTTGAGCACCTTGTACATGCTCAAATTCGGACCTGCGAACGGTGATATGTTATATTTAAATCTAGTACTTAATAACGTAACACAATACTAGGGAGCTTCATGTGAGGGGTTTCATACCTCTGGATTATGATTGTCCGAACGGTGTTACGTTATATCTAAAATCTAAAACATAACAACGTAACACAATATTAGGGAGCTTCATGTGAGGGGTTTCATACTTCTGAATTATGATGGCCCGAACGGTGTTACGTTATATCTAAATCTAGTAAACCCTAAGAATACTTACTTAGGAAACAGAGTACTGAAACCTAGACAAACCCTCTGAAGACTTGACATACACACTACCCCAGGTTGCGTGAGTAGGCCGTCTAATACATATATTACCTTTCCCAAATCCTAGGTGAATTTATAGCCTCACTTTTTAAATGTTTTACAAACCCTGTGAGGGGGATATATGCTTTCTTTTCTCTTTAAACCTGAATACAAGTATTTTCAAAACTCCTGAATCATTATTGCACGAGTACCACTATCTGCCACTATTACATAACAAATTTCATGAACCACAATCACTTGCGAGTGAACGCGAATATAGTTGATAGATCTATTGAAGTTTGACAACTCCCGTTGGTTTGCCCCAGCCGGGTACCAATAAGTACTATATTTGAAAAAACCCTGTAGGTTTAACTTTGGCAAGTTAACCTTATTACGTCCCGTCATGGTTTGGTCTGCAGTGCCCCATGACCTGGACATGTTAACGTGCGGTGTCATGAGCTTAGTGCAATAATACTTTTTCCTCGGGTATTGTACTGATCATACAATACTGACACAAACTGTTTAAATACGGTTTCTACCTACTTTACATGGATATATAACAACGTAGCCTATGGCCTACTAAACTTGTATTCAACCATTTCAAACTAAAACCTATGAATATCACTCAACCTTTAGGTTGACTCTTTAAGCATATATCCTAGGTAACTGAGCAACTTATGGCACGGAGTGGCACTGGACCTGGAGGACTTCAAACCGGTTATCATTCAAACTCTATGTTTCACATAGATTTTGGGACCTCCTTTTATAAAAACTCAAATATTTTAATGAATGATAACTCATTTTCTAAAAACCGCTCTTTTCGAGTCGTTTTCTATTATTGTGACTGTCATCCATGAAGTAATATCCAGATCTAGCATCCGCTGCGGTCTGTGAAAATGGGGGCGTTACAATATGTAAGTTTAACTTGTTAAGAACTGTAAATATATATTAAAAAAATCGAATGAACTGTTAAATCAGAGGACTTGCGTTTCAGTGGTACCATTTGTTGTATGAGAAGCTCCATCATCAAAGTTGTGAGAACTCCTTAATCAATTAGTTGTGAGTTCAAGTACTACTTAAAACGTGTGAAATAATTTGTTACGTATATATTGTGACATAGTTTGGTGTCGTTAGAAGAATGAACCGTTAAAAGTACTACTTAAGACACGTGAAATGATTAGACAGTATGTATCACCGTAAATATTTGGGCTCACAAAAATATCATATAGTTATCCCACAAGGCCACAATTAAACTATTATAAATTTATAATGTTTGAGTCGGGTCGGGTCGGGTCATAACTCACTTCAAAATTTATAAAAAAATTCAAAAAAAGAAAAAATCAAAACACAATCAATTAACATAAATGCACCCCTAAATTAGCCAGCTCTACTTAATTTCTGCTACATTTAAATAAATTCATCATTTCATTTCATTCATATACAGTTGTTCAAAATTTAGGGCTTATATTTTTTTCATTTTACAATTTACAATCTGATCATCCCATACTTTAATTTGATAATAATTTTATACAAATTAGTGTTTATGAATTGATAAACAATGTCACAAGCTCCATCATTAGTCAGTTTATGCATCAACGCGGTTAAAAATGCAATTCTTGAAGGTAAAAAGTTAAAAAGTTACTTTTTTTTAGTTTAATTTGGGGCTTTTGGTTTAATTTTGGTTATGTGCAGAAAAATGGGAATATTTCGTATGTTTACGTGCTTCTCGCGGAGCTTTTTGATCGGCTTGTGCCGGAGTTGCCGCCACTGGCATTGCAGAATCTGCAAGATGCAATGTAATGTTTGTTTTTATGTGTTGTTGATATGTTGTGATTTGTGTGTGGATTTAAATGTGTGGTTTTATAAGAAATGAGGGCGGAAAAAACGATGATTAATGAGAACTTTAGTTTGATAGGCGATAGATTTTCGGCTAGATTCCTAGAACGGTAACGTATGAAACTTTATGTGGAGTCCAGGGTTTACGTGACATGTTACTAAATGTGGCTCGGGTGGGAAATGAACAATTTTGGAGAGAAAAAAAAAAGGCGGTCCCTGAATTTTTTAAGTTGAATTTTACTTCTTTTTTGTTCAGAAATTATATGCTTGGGTGGGCGTACAGTTAGTATTTAGTAGTTTCCGCCTACACAGAAAGTTTTTGATGAGTGACATGTTGTATACTTAGAGGAACTGGTAGAAATGTGATGTACGTATGCTTGTTTAACTTAAAAATAGAATCTTTTTGAAGAGTTTATTTTGCTACATTTGCAGGCCACTTGTTAGTTCTGGTGATTGTGTGTCATCTGATGACTGCTTACCGCCTTCAAGATAACGGAAAAGGTTTTGTTTTTGTTTGGTTTCAGATGTTATTGGTTGAATAAGATTCAACATCTAATTTGATTCAACATCTAATTTGAACTGAAAGATGGTCAATATTTTTGCAGAAACGACAACTTTGATATAGCATGGAAAGTGCTATATGAACGGAGATGGGGAGCTCTTCGGAACTCCTCGGTCAACACCAACTGGCAGCAGTTGTACTGGGAAAAACATCTGCAAAAGTACATTCTACAAACTAAATTGGTCTTTGAATAATCTTCACGTGGGGCTTTAATGGTATAATCAATTTAATTAATTGATTATTAATTGAATGAGAGTCTTATTAATGAGTTGTGGTATTTAATTTTTACCTCGTACTGAAGTGCATAGACATAAGTAACAGAAGCAGTAGTTTGCACATGGTTTATATGATCTTGTCGTCTAGTGCATTATTAAAAGTGATAGTAGTTTATTTGAATGTTGCTGCTGTTGTGTTGTCATTGCTGCTGTTGATAATATTGGTCTAATGTTGGTCAAGATAAGGAAAAAAACTAGTTAATTATGGGACATACTGTGTCGATTTGTGCAATTGGAAGAGGTAAAGTGCTGTTTCTAATTCAAGGTACTGCTATGTTTAAGGTACTGCTACAAAGTACTGCTCCATTGAATTAAAGTACTGCTGCTCGACTAAAGTACTGCTCCAAGGTACTGTTCTTGCAAAGTACTGCTACAAGGTACTGCCATTGCAAAGTACTGCTACAAGATGATTTATGGAGACAAGAAAAGAGTTTTATGGTTCAATATATATGCATGATTTACGAGCAGTGCGGGAAGTACATATGATTGATTAGAGATGGTTTTACACACACATGGAATTTTGGTTCACACACACAAGAAGAGTTTGGTTTATTTTCTTAACAGATTAAAGGCTTGTTCTTATTGGATTAATTGGTTACGAAGAAGGTTGATTATCATTTATTTGATGTTGTAGTTGAGTTTCACAGGTGCGTGTTCTTATCATATCTCAAGGTGGGTGTTACACTTTGGAGATAACTTGTTCGTGCTTTATTGTTGTGACAAAGACTTGATGAATCTAGCAAAGGTGTGTGATCTACAAACTGAAGGTGCTTAATGTTCACATTTGCTATCACTTTAAGGAGTTACGTTGTAGTGCTCAGTGTCTCATATAGTTGAGGATTTTGTCTAAGAGATTGCGGTCTACTTATATTTTTAGTTAGCAATATAAGTTTGGAGTCACGTGGTTAGTACAAGACATTAGACACAAGTTTGGGTTATTCTACTTCTTCAACAAATTTATTATATTTGGTTTTCTTCACATGTGATCATTACATATAGCCTACAGATTTGAAGAATAGAGAAGATGGTTAACACATTGATTTCAGGGGAAGCATATTATGATGTGTTTTTAATCATTTGACGTTCATGCACCACTCAAGGGGAAGTGTTTGATTTTTACTACTGTTGATCACTATTACTACTGCTAGTTGGAGTTTTCTATTGTTTTGGATTCATTTTTAGTAAGCATTTTGGTGTTCTTCATGGAGGGCAATTTGAAACATTGGAAGGCTTTGTTTAGAAGTGTGATATTGGTTCGTGGTGGTCAAGATCATATTTGCATATGTTCCCTATTTGTTGATAACAAAAAGGGGAAGAGATGTTAGAGTTAGATGGTTAGAGTGGCATGACATGAATTAAGGGGAAGACAAAGATTGTTTCATTCATTGCGAGATTTAATTATCTCAATTTCTCTACTTCGTCTAGGAAAGTTCGTACAAGACTCGTGGTTGTTTTGTCATCATCAAACAGGGGAAGATTGTTGGGTCTATTAGATTTGATGATACAAAACAAGAAAGAATGAAACAATAGGGACTTAATACGACAAGAAGGAATTCTACAAAAGATGGAGAAGGACTTGCTTGCAAAAGAAGTTTTATTTATTAGTCCTTCGTAGTATTTTGTAAACCCTAAATCTCTATTATATAAAGAGATCAAGGGTTAGGGTTTTTAATATAAGTCTTCCATAATGTAGTCAACTAAAGGTGTGTGTGTGTAACCTAGACGTAGGTTATAAACGTCTAGGGTTAGTTGTTAGTTAGTTAGTTAGTTTAGCCTCAAGAATCAGTTGATTCCTGTTTACAAGATTAGATTGTAACACGTTCTACCTTGATCAAGTAGAATTGGGGCTTGGAGGAAAATGTATGAATGAAAAACCTTGTTCATAATAATGTTAATTCTTTATTGAATATTCCGTTTTCATTGTTATGTATCCTAGATAATATGAGGTCTAAACAACCTCGAGTCATAAACGGTCCAAGAACTATCAAGGTGTTTTAGTTCTAACACTATTCTTTTTTAAGCATGTGGGCGACATTAATTTTTTTTAACATTATAATAATCATAAATTTTTAATCTAATCTCACTCTTAATATATCAAACAAACAACATCATAAATCAAAATCCAAATCTTAATCATATTCTAAATCTTTACCTACAAACCAAACGGGCCCTAAATATGTGACATGTTGTGACAATTTAAGCTAAACCATCCATATTTCGTATAGCTCTCGTGATTCAAGTACATTAATTATTTGACCTCAATTCCGTAAAGATAACTCTAAGGGCCCGTTTGTTTTAAGGATGTGGAATGAGTTTTATTTTGACAAGACATTAGTTGATTGTTTGGTTTGTTCTTTTGAATCTAGGAATGGGAATTAAATGAAAGAAGTGATAGTATGCTACTTATGTTGGTTTCAAGTGGGAGTGCATTTATTTGTGGGCCATATCCAAATTTCTCTCTCAATATGTGAATCTTTTTATTTATTTTTATACTTTTTTTTTTTTATTATTTTATCATTTATATAATATATTTTCTCTCTCTTACTTTTTTCTTAAATCTTCCCTAAATCTTTGAAACATTTTTAAAATCCAAATCCAATTCTAAACCCACCTACAAACCAAACGGGCCCAAAAATATATATTAGACCAACGAGTAGCTTGGACCGAGCTTTCCAGCTCGATATGTTAGATCCAGACAAGCTCTAGCTAAATCTAATAACACTCGCATATTACATATGGTTTAATTTGATAAGAACTATAAATATATACAAAAATCGAATGAACTGTTAAATCAGAGGACTTGTGTTTCAGCGGTATCATTTGTTGTGTGAGAAGCTCCATCATCAAAGTTGTGAGAACTCCTTAATCAAATAGTTGTGAGTTCAAGTACTACTTAAGACGTGTGAAATAATTTGTTACGTATATATATTGTAACATAGTTTGGTGTCGTTAGAAGAATGAACCGTTAAAAGTACTGCTTAAAACGTATGAAATGATCGGACAGTATGTATAACTGTAAATATTTGGGCTCACAAAAATATCATATAGGTAGCCCACAAGGCCACAATTAAACTATGGGGGTTGATACTTCCACATTGCAATTTACTACATCCACATTAAAATCATGCATAAGGACAAAATATTTTTTGTCATGATGCATGATTTTAATGTGGATGTAGTAAATTGTAATGTGGCAATATCATTCACCTTAAACTATTATCATGTTTCAGTCGGGTCGGGTCGGGTCATAATTCACTTCAAAATTTATAAAAAAATTTCAAAAAAAAGAAAAAATCAAAACACAATCAATTAACATAAATGCACCCCTAAATTAGCCAACTCTACTTAATTTCTGCTACATTTAAATTAAAATTCATCATTTCATTTCATTCATATACAGTTTTCATTTTACAATCTGATCATCACATACTTTAATTTTATAATAATTTTATACAAATTAGTTTTTATGAATTGATAAACAATGTCACAAGCTCCATCATTAGTTAGTTTATGCATCAACGCAGTTAAAAATGCAATTCTTGAAGGTAAAAAGTTAAAAAGTTACTTTTTTTTAGTTTAATTTGGGGGTTTTGGTTTAATTTTAGTTATGTTTTGTTTATGTGCAGAAAATGGGAATATTTCGTATGTTTACGTGCTACCCGCGGAGCTTTTTGATCGCCTTGTGCCGGAGTTGCCGCCACTGGCATTGCAGAATCTGCAAGATGCAATGTAATGTTTGTTTTTATGTGTTGTTGATATGTTGTGATTTGTGTGTGGATTTAAATGTGGTTTTGTAAGAAATGAGGCCGGAAAAAACGATGATTAATGAGAATGTTAGTTTGATAGGTGATAGATTTTTGGCTAGATTGCCTAGAACGGTAACATGTGAAACTTTATGTGGAGTCCAGGGTTTATGTGACATGTTACCAAATGTGGCTCGGTTGCGAAATGAACAATTTTGGAGAACCTTACTTCTTTTTTGTTCAAACATTGTATGCTCAGGTGGGCGTAAAGTTAGTACCTAGTAGTTTCCGCCTACACAGAAAGTTTTTGATGAGTGACATTTTGTATACTTAGAGGAACTTGTAGAAATGTGATGCACGTATGCTTTTTGAACTTAAAAAGTTTAATCTTGTTGAAGAGATTTTATGCTATCTTTGTAGGCCAATTGTAAGCACTGGCGATTGTGTGTCATCTGATGACTGCTTGCCACCTTCAAGAAAACGGAAAAGGTTTTGTTTTTGTTTGGTTTCAGATGTTATTGGTTGAATAAGATTCAACACCTAATTTGAACTGAAAGATGGTAAATATTTTTGCAGAAACGACAACTTTGATATAGCATGGAAAGTGCTATATGAACTGAGATGGGGAGCTCTTCGGAACTCCTCAGTCGACACCAACTGGCAGCAGTTGTACTGGGAAAAACATCTGCAAAAGTAGGCACCTTGTTTGAATTAACAATTTCAATAGTTTATGATTATTTGTTTTGGCATTCATTTGTATCATCTTGCTTTGACATCTTAACAGTTGCCTTGATGCAACTTGGGAAACAGTTTCAGTCACTTTGTTTGATGGCTTTCTTGGTGAAGTCGATCTTCCAGGTAAATTTTACGGATCATGTGTGATGCCTTTACCATATACTGGCTTCAATAAACATGGATTCTTATGTTCAGTTTGCTTAAGAAGCTATGAAATGTCACTTTTTTGTTTCCGCAGATACCTTGTTAAAGTATATTAGTTACGAGGGGCACCCGAACAGGTCAAGAAACTACTCAAAGTTATTCTATCATTGTGAAAGATTTGGTCAATATGCCAGGTAAAACTTTGCAACAGTTTATAGGCATATCACATGTGCAGTTTTCACATAGATGTATTTTAAGACTTGCTTTTGGCTTTGTTCAAATACAGATCTCTGAGACTCCAAAGTGTACATTATGTTGCAGAACTTAATGTAAGTTGCCCATTTTACCCCTGATTAGTATAGTTCCCAGATAATGATAAAATAATATCCTATTGTAGATTGATATCATCAGTTATTTGCTTCGACCGATGTTATCGCATTATATAGATGTATAACGAGTTCTCTGCACACTATCGTTTGTATTACTTATTAATGTTTGCTCTTTGTGTAACAGCGTTTATTAGGGAAGTGTCAATTGGAATCTCTGGAAATGCACTGGATCAAGTCAAAGGAGCAGGTGATTAGTACTTTTGCATGTTTGCACAGATTCTTTCTAGGGAAATAATATATAGAACTAGGAATCTATTAAATTGCTATAATTTTTTAGGTTGAGGGACTTAGCAAATTTCTGGAGCAAAACAAAGAGACGCTATCATCGATTGAATTTGTAAATTGCAAGCTTCCTGCAAATCTTGTGACTACAATATGCGAATCGTTGCATGTGAAGGGATTTGAAACGGACGTGATTAAAAATTTCACATATAAGAGATCAAGCTTTCTTGACAGCTCATGTTTCCCCATGCCTCTTGGTTTGGATTCGTTATTAACAGCAGCACGGTGTGTGTTACTATTGTTTGAATTTCAATGTTAGTCAACTCATGAATTTTTAAAATTGCTTGTGAAGTTTCATGTTGAATTATTGTATTTTGGTTAACAGCAATTTGACTACATTGGTGCTCTCTGACAATCACATATGGTGGAAAACTGCAAAACTGCTGTTTGATACCTTGCTTGAAGCTGACTCTAGTATACAAGTCCTGGATCTCTCAGAAAACAATGCAAGTGCTTTTATACAACTATGTGATTTTATACATATTTTTTAATATGTGAAATTTATATTAGATTGTCATCATTTCAGGTTGCTGGTTGGCTTTCCCATCTTAAATGGGGGTCTATAAGCGGTTTAAATTCAGATCAACAAAATAAAAAATCCCTGAAGTCGTTACGTGTGCTCAATCTGAGGTATTATTTTACCTTTTTTATAGGGTTACGTAGCAACTACTTTACTTAGTACTAACACTTGCTCTTTGCAGAGGCAATCGTTTGCTAAAAGATGATGCAGACTGCCTTAAATACGCTATTGGTTATATGCCAAAGTTAGAGGTCTTAAACTTAAGTGACAATCATCTACAAGATGACGGGACCAGGTCAGTGGCTTTCTCATTCTCAATAGAAACTGACACTCGATAGAATATGAAGTTTAGTCTGACATGTCATTTTATGATTGTAGGAACTTGTTTCCATTTTTAATTGAAAAATCTCAATGTGAAACTCCACTAACTGAGTTGTACTTGGACAAGTGTTTGATTGCTTGTCGCGGAGCAAGTCAACTGTTGAAAGTTCTTGCTGCCTGTAAAGTTCCCCTGAAATCTCTATCGATTGGAGATAATTTCCTTTCCAGGTTGGTTTCTTGAGAAACACATGCTTTGAGTTTATGTCTCTATGTTCAGAATGTGCAATATTGGGGGGTCTGGCTGGTTGTGTAACTGGTTGAAATGGGTTAGCCTCCAGCCACTAATCTATATATCAATTAACACGCAATTATAATTGGCACTGTACTTTCTCGTATGATTCATAGTGGTCAATCTGTCAAAGTATAATTTGTCATGCCAAGCTAGTCATTAAACTTTAAAAAGTGTCCCATCTTTTTCTGTTTTGAAGAATTGCACAGTGACCAAAACTTACTATTTTGAATGTCTATGACTAGTTTAGTACTATAAATTATATTAGCCCCCGATAACGTGATTAGGAGGTCCTGCGCATTGAAACAGAACGACTTCCCCATTTGCCATTTTTTTTTAATATGACTTGTTTGATATTAAACATAAGCCAAATCGATCCATTTATAAGCAAATTGGTTGAAATTGTCACCTCTAGTTTAGATGATTCCGCCTCTGACAAGCTTTTCCCACAGCAATTTTGGGAAGTCTCTTGGAATATTCTTGAGTTCAGGTATTCAAGCTCTTGATGTTAGGGGGATTTCAATGGATTCAACTGGCTTTTCAGATGCACAGAAAGAAATTTCTGGAGAACCGAGTCTTGTCCGACTCAATATAAGGTTAACCTTCACTAAAGTTCTTTTCTTTTTCTCTCAAAAGTTTTTATTATAATGTGGATAAGCACTCATTTATTAATCTTCTATAGTTCTAACAAAGGCGGAGACAGAATTGCACGTTTTTTAACCAAGTTGATTTCACAATCTCCAAAACTGGTTTCAATTGATGCAAGTGCTAACTGGATACCTGTAGAATCATTCCCTACTGTGTGCTCCTTCCTGGAAGCTGCAAAGGGTGAGATTCTCTATCTTTAATTTTATTTATTTTTTTCTTTTTATTTATACAAACTTGGAACAATATGTAGTCAAACTGACTTGTGCTATTGGTCTAGGAAAACTGGAGCAGTTTAACTTGATGCAGAATCCCTTATGCAACAAACCAGACCTTGCTTCTCTATTGGCTGAATTTCAAATCAATGGAAAACCAAATATCTTGCTGACAACACCACCGGCTGCTACGATACCATCCATTGAAATCATTTATGACAATGATCCATAGCTGGTGTATATCTATAAGACCAAAAGAAGACAACGAGCTCATGAGAGCTGCAGGAGCCAAGGTAGTAGTGTACAATGAGTTATGAATTTTATGTCAGTAGCTTTCCAGCGTGTATGCTGTATATTATCTTCTCATCCATTATCCGTTTGTGAATATAAATTATCAACCCTATTATAGGTATTGATACTGAATCTTAATAGTTTTTAACTATGGTTTTTGGATAAGTTTATGGACAACAAGTGATTTTAATTAAATTGGTTTAAATGTATGTTAGATTAGATTAGCTACATGATTGTTGTTTCCGGAAATTAACCTATCAAGATAGATTAGATTAGCTCCTGCATGCAAGTCGCAAAGGGTGTTCTATTTCTCCTTCTTTTGCACTTGATATCTTTACTATGTAGTCAAATTGACCTGTGCTATTGGTTTATGAAAACTAAAAAACTTGGGCGTTTTGACTTGATGCAAGATAACAATGTATGCC
Source organism: Artemisia annua (assembly GCA_014162995.1). Taxonomy (NCBI): domain Eukaryota; kingdom Viridiplantae; phylum Streptophyta; class Magnoliopsida; order Asterales; family Asteraceae; genus Artemisia; species Artemisia annua. The sequence continues at coordinate 197,189 of LBNU01022561.1, forward strand.
TCTAGCTTTACAGCTTGTATGTTGTATTTTATCTTCTGGTCCCTTATCCATTTTAAATCCTTTTACAAGTCTTTGATATTATATCTTAATAGTTTTTTACTATGGTTTTTGGGTCAGTTTATGGTCAACAAGTGTTTAGTGAAAATGGTTTTATATATTTGATATGGCAATGGCAGAAGTGCTTCTTTTGATAAAAGTAGTTTTTAAGTTTAGTTTTGTTCTTATTAAACTACCCACCTTCTGATCAGCCAGACTGTAAAGGGTATATCAGCATTTGTTAATTACTGTACTACCATAAAGAATCAGTTGGTATATCCAAAGTGATTGTTTCCTACTTTCCTTCTATTATGTTGCTTATACCATAAGAAAAGATTTGTTAGGCTGTTTCAATAAAGTCGTTACATTAATCAGTAAGGTCGTGCCGTTTTTGCATACATAATGTGAAAAAGACAATGCAACAATTCGACTGTTTCGTTTAAAATCTGATTGATTAATTATGTTATTTGGTTTGCGGCAAAATGAATTATACTAAAGTTTTGTATAATCAATCTGGATTGATTTGGTCTATAATTAGTGACAAAGACATGACAAAATAATCCACTAAAAATGGGATGGGTTGGTGGGTTGGCTTTGTCATCAAGTTATTATCTTTTAGTTTTGTCATTCATCTTTTTGTTCTTTACGGAAAAAAACTAGAAGCATTTTACAATTTAATTGGTGATGAAAATCAATATAATTTTCATTAAATAACATATCTCTCTTTTAGGATCAAATAAAAAAATTATGTTATGTTAAAATGGAATATGCTAGTGCCAATATTTGTTTCCTTACAATGATGGATTTTGTAATAAAGTAATGTTTTTGTCTTTAGTCTTATGATTGTGTATCTAGATGCATGATTGTCATTTGATATAAGTTGTTCATGTTGAATATACTCATTACGATGTTAAAAAAAAAAGAATATACTCATTACTCATTAGTGTCATTGTCAATGTTTTAAGAGGACATAATATTCTACGTACTTGATATATAAATCAGATACGCGAACCATTTTTTATATTTACTAATTATACGTTGATCTATTATATATGTCTACGGTTTCATGGAGGTTGACGTTATCATGCTATATTTGTTAACCATCAATTTGGCAAAACAAGTTACTCGAGTGGCCAGCATGGCCGGATTTAAGGGAGTGCAAGGTGCTCGACCGCACAGGGCCTCCGTTTTCTTAGGAGCCCCATGATTATATACACAACGAGCTGTTTTAAGTCGATTTCTGGTATAAAACGGATAATGCTATGTTAAAAATGTAAAGTCATTTGAATTTGCAAAAAGATATTGAATGTCACTAAGAATCAAGCTGTTTTGAATCCTTTTGTGTGTGCAGGAATAGAAGGCTAGGAAGATGATGACTTTGTGTCATACTGTCATCTTCATCTTGCCCCGTATAGTTTTAGGATATTACATATATGGTCCAATCTTTGTTGTAGTTTTATTTACAAATAGGTACAAAATGTTTACAAAATTATTGGTTTCGAGGCATACGTCATACAAAATATGTTTACTGAATGATTACAAATTTTCAAAAGCTTACATGACACAAAACTAATATCATTAGTTTTGATGGCAAAGTGTTGTTTTTATGCTAGTAAAGACTGGTTTTATTTATTTTCCCCTATACTAAAATTGTGATTGTGTTTTTTTTAAAAGCACAAATCTTCGAGGTTGAAAATATGTGTAGTGTAACCAAGGCTCATAGCCTTCAAAATTCACTAGATGGCCTGTTGGTGAATGATTATATTTTTTTCACGATCAAAGGCCTATTAAGTTTTGGCACAGGGCCCCTGAAATCTATGAGACGGCCCTGGTGGCCAGTCATTGATAATCATAAAAGAGTTCGCAAATCGCAACTTAAAGAAGCTATCATAAGCTGGTTGCTTCGTTACATGCACTATTTACAATATATTCTTTCCCCAATACACTACTTCAAATATGAGATAAAATAAAAATCATGCCATGGTGACATCGGTGGTCTTCTAAGTTGTAATTAACTTTACACTGCGTTTTCGAGTTTTACTTTTGAAAAGAGAGAAAAGAAGTGAGAAGAAATCAAAATATATTCATGTTTTTAAGGATTTACGAAAAGTAGATAAAAGGATGGAGAAGAAATTTGGTTAATTTTCTCTATAAATCTTCTTTCCAAAAAAAGTGAAATGATTTAAAGAGAAATTATAATTAATACGAATTATTTAAATGCCTTAAACAACATAAGTTTTATAAAATAAATGATATACTTGTAAAATTATTAATTCTTCCTTCTAAATACAAAACATAAATTTTTCTTCTTCATGTTTTCCTTTTTTTCTAACTCGAAAACACGAAATAAAAAGTTAAATCGCATTTTTGTCACTTCTATTTTCTTTCTTCTTTTTCAAAACTCGGATACAATTTTGGATATTCATTCAAGCAACATCTTACTTTCTTTTAACTTATTTGTTCCTCACCAACCATAAAAAGGGATTGACAAGTTTAGATGTCGGCTTCACAACATTAAATAGCCACAAAATTCTCCCACTGTTATCTTATCTATAGGTTACTGTGCACACTTAATTAATGTTACTGTTAAATCAGATACTCTCATTTTTTTTTCTCATCCTATAATGTAACGCTAAGAAGTCAAGCTAACATATGATTGGTTGGTTATAGGGACTTTACTGAACCAACAAAATATGAATGTGATGTTGTATCAACCAACGTGCATTAACAAACTAACAGTTTTTGTAGTTTTGGTGAGACTCCCTTGTCAACCGACGTCGTTGGTTTCTTAGTTCCCCCGTAACATACCTAAAAGTCGTGCCTTTGACTTTTAAAGACTACTAAGCGACGGCCAACAATGATTCCATCTAAATATCTAACCATGACCTAAGTCAACAAAGTGATTTGAGCTTAAGAGGTCTATTATTGGACAATTTTTTTTTTTTTTAACAGCAAATATTATAAAAAACAAAAGACTAGCAAGAAGCTAGATATTACAAGATGTGAATCATCGGGTTTAGTAACCACGAAGTCCAATTAATACAAAAGTTTTTATTCCTAGCCGTAACCCATTCGAAGGAGTGTAGCGCCACTAAATCAAATAAGGAACTCTTCTTCATCTTTGTAGAACCGAAAATCATGTTGTTTCTAAACTTCCAAAGTACCCATATAGACGTCTGAACAATCGCTTCTGTTAATANTTTTTTTTTAACGACAAATATTATAAAAAACAAAAGACTAGCAAGGAGCTAGATATTACAAGATGTGAATCATCGGGTTTAGTAACCACGAAGTCCAATTAATACAAAAGTTTTTATTCCTAGCCGTAACCCATTCGAAAGAGTGTAGCGCCACTAAATCAAATAAGGAACTCTTCTTCATCTTTGTAGAACCGAAAATCATGTTGTTTCTAAACTTCCAAAGTACCCATATAGACGTCTGAACAATCGCTTCCAGAACCTGTTTCCTTTTAAGCCGAGAATTACAAGAATCAACCCATTCCAATAGCTCGTTGATTGAGCTATACATTGGAGGAGCCATGTCTATCCACCTGAAAGTATTCTCCCAAACGTGTCTGGCAACATCACAGTGGATAAAAACGTGGGAAACGACTTCTACCTGGTTATTGCACATCGGGCATAGGGAGGAAGGTAAGTCTATACCTTTCGAGACTAAATTAACTCTAGTAGATAACCTGTCAACACATGCACGTCAAGTCAAAATATTTACTTTAATGGGCACTAGACGAGACCATCTCGTTGGTCTATCTCCATCATCTAGAAAGTGATCATCCAAAGCACGACGAGTGCCGACCACAGAGAATACACCATCTGGACCTAGATCCCATGACAATTTATCTTCTGAATTTACGAGATGAATATGATGGATCAAGCTTTCCATATTTTGCAATTGGGAGCCTGTTCTATTTTCAGGCCTGATGTTACTTGACCAGTTCGGCTTATGGGTTTCAGGTCCATTAACATATTAGGTTATCACAAAATATTACGAGTAATTCTTACATGATATATATTTGATAAGTTATAATTAAATGAGAATAAAAATTAAAATGAAAATGATGAAAAAAAATCACAATTACACATTTCAGATGCACCTATAAAAATAAATGCATCTTTCTTTAAAATTCTCTGTTTTATTTAAAATATGTGGCTAATTTTCCTTCTCATTCTTTTTATTTTAATTTTTCATCTCACTATAAAACTTAATATTACTTACAAAAAACATCAAAATTAACGCCAAGTCCATAAACCACGCCTAAACCAATTAATATTTATATTTTCATAAATGGCCAAATGACAGTTTGTGAGCACTAGGGGTGAGTAGGAACCGCGCCGCAAACCTCCGCAAAATAACTGCAAAACACACACTACAAAAACCAATCCACAACAAAAGCCGATGTGCGGTTCTTGAAAATAGAAAACCGCATTCGGTTTTCACCGAAATAACCACAATGCACCACTCCGTTATATTCAAATATTTTTCATATTTTTTTAAATAACCCACTGAAGTTTATAATTTTCCTATGATAAATTGCTTTTTTTATACTTTTATAATTAGTTATTTAAACACATTTTATTTGTTAATTATTGTCTAAGTTTTAGGTCATATAACTTTATTTTTCTTTCCTATCATCGGAGTTTATAAAATTTTCATCTCATTTGACTTTTACTATTGCATAGATTTATAATTTCGTATGATTACACAACATTTTGTAAATATGTTTCAATCCATCATGTAACCTTATAATATATATATATATATATATATATATATATATATATATATTATA
>LBNU01022561.1:202180-212842 GCA_014162995.1 Artemisia annua
AAAAATAAATGCATCTTTCTTTAAAATTCTCTGTTTTATTTAAAATATGTGGCTAATTTTCCTTCTCATTCTTTTTATTTTAATTTTTCATCTCACTATAAAACTTAATATTACTTACAAAAAACATCAAAATTAACGCCAAGTCCATAAACCACGCCTAAACCAATTAATATTTATATTTTCATAAATGGCCAAATGACAGTTTGTGAGCACTAGGGGTGAGTAGGAACCGCGCCGCAATCCGCAAAATAACTGCAAAACACACACTACAAAAACCAATCCACAACAAAAGCCGATGTGCGGTTCTTGAAAATAGAAAACCGCATTCGGTTTTCACCGAAATAACCACAATGCACCACTCCGTTATATTCAAATATTTTTCATATTTTTTTAAATAACCCACTAAAGTTTATAATTTTTCTATGATAAATTGTTTTTTTTTTATACTTTTATAATTAGTTATTTAAACACATTTTATTTGTTAATTATTGTCTAAGTTTTACGTCATATAACTTTATTTTTCTTTCCTATCATCGAAGTTTATAAAATTTTCATCTTATTTGACTTCTACTATTGCATAGATTTATAATTTCATATTATTACACAACATTTTGTAAATATGTTTCAATTCATCATGTAACCTTATAATATATATATATATATATATATATATATATATATATATATTCTATAATAAATATATACCAAAAAATGTAAGTTGAAAAAAAAATAACAACCCCAAAAACCACAAAAACCCGCAAAACCAAACCGCAAAACCGCGAAAACCGAAACCGCAAAACTGCGCGGTTGTGGATTCTCATTTTTAAAAAACCGCAATTACGGATGCATATTGGTTTTTATCAAAAACCGCACCAACACGCATCACGCTCACCCCCTAGTGAGCGCATGCTTAAACTAACTTTTGTAGCGCAAAAAATCGCTAGTACTCGTATTATTGTAGATTGTATCTAAATTTATTAACTATTCTAACGATATTGGATTCCTTTTATCTAAAATTGTGAATTATTCATTGCTTTAACCCGTACTTATAGAATTGTGATGCTTTGCAATTAAAGACTACAATGAGTCAACATGATAATTAGAACGGTCGATTACGGGTGTGTTTGGTAAAAGTAACGGTAGCAGTGAGCAATTTTAGTAAGTAGTAGCGGTAGTCAGCAGTAGTTTATTATTATCTTTTTCTATAAAACGTTTGGTAACAAAGTTGTAGGTGTAATCATGATGTAAAATAACTCATAAATGTTTAATGCTCCTAAATATCACTTAATGCAACATTAGAAAGGAGTATTCTGAAGAAAAAAATAATAATAATAAATAAGAAAAAAAATTACTTACTAATTGTCAAACGAACATTAAAAATCATAACACTCAACGTTCACCGCTCTTAAATACTCCTAAACGCTTTATGCCGCCAATCACACCCTGCATGTTGAACACAACATCAATGTACATAAACATAGCTCGAGCATTTTTGCTTTTTTGAATGCGATTGTCTCCTTACACGAATTTGAGCAAACATTGTTGCTTTCTTTTCAATTTCATTAAATACAACTTGAGAGAAAGAGGTACGTTTGAATTTAAGTCTACTTATGTTCAAGATAAATACTTTACATACGTATGATGTACCTATCAGTAGCTGGGAATGCACAATTGATTGACGATGGCCATGTAAACAATACGAGGGACGTCCCCTGTGTTACTATCTTGGCTAGCCTTTCTTGTTTCAGCTAACAGTTTTATCGCTTGGACCACTTTTCACTTGACATGTTCGAATCACTTTGTATTTCGATATTAAATACTCATAGACAATGGACATGTTTCGGTAAGATTGTAAGAGTTGTATGGATAATGTACTTGCAAATAATATACTTCTGAATTGTTATATTTGTTTTTTTAGCAAGGCTAATATGTATCACTTGTTTAATTTTGCCTAAAACGCAAGGAAGCTAACCTATAAAAGCATCATTTTTATATGGTATGATAAACAAACATTTTTGTTTGTGAGCAAAAGGGCAAACTAACACTGTAACTTTCGATAATTCACAAAAAAGCAAAAGGTATGATAATTATACAAATTATAGAAAGACAAATGGTTCACGTCGTTTAACACAAATGAATATTTTTGCAAATTAAGTGCATTGATTTTACACATTTCCATGAACATTATTTTATTTTATTTTTAAATAACGAATGAGAACTTTTCGACTCTACGAACTTTACATACATGTTATATAGATGTAATGAGGATTATATTATCAATATTTATATTAAAAATGTTAACTCAATTTTTGTTAGAGCATTGTGTATGGTGACACCAACTCACACGTGACAGTTTACTATCTCAGTGTTATATCACTAACCCACTCAATTCACTCACATACCAAAATACCCCTCTCTCACAACATGCCAAAAAGGACATACCCATCAATTTTTTCTTTTCTATTTCCCCTCAAATAAACTATTTTTTTTTCTTTTTCTTCTCGTGCATGCTAGTTAACCGACTATCTCACTCATTCAACTCATCTCTGGTATGGTGGCGCCAATTTTGATGACATGTTGGACTGACATAGGTTGGGTGCCACCATACCCAACCCTAATGTAACAAACAGACATCTATCCATGAACTTTCAAATTATATCTTCAAAAAATCTAAACATGAACTTAATAGACAAACATGAATACAACATAGGATAAAAAAAATTAACTACTTTTGGCTGAATTTCAACTAGGCACAAAAGTTATTTTTGTAGTTCGCTTGAGTAGTTTAGCAATCCTTGAATCGCTTAGAACACATTTATCAAAAGCAAAATCTAGTTTCTTTTTCATAAATTCATACAGTTAGACTGCCCGTAACAGAAATAACACGCCATCCTTCCTCCATCACATGTCTTCCTCATTACGCCTCCATTTTGCACGTGTGAAGTAAGTAGTGTAGCGGTTTGGTCATCCATAATGGCAACACCATCGAACCAAATATTATTGTTTTGTGCGTGAACAGATTGTGATGTATGTTTATATTTAAGTGAGCTGTTGCCCTATGAGTGATTTAGTGATAACCAATACGAGTATTTGGTGGTCAGTTTGATGAATAAGTAAATGCTTAATAAATTTGATCACTCTTATATCCAATATCATATTATTAAATGTTTTTTTACATATTTATATTTTTGGTGACTAAATTACGAAATAATTTTCCAATATTTGAAAGTAAAATTACATATGCATAAAAAGTCAAATATGGAGAAGACATTAGGCTAGGTGTACTACCTATTAAACCGGGCTTTATGGAAAGCTTTCACCACCCCACCGTGAGCTTTCTTATTACGATGGTGGAACACTTTTTGGGTTGGTTCGGTGATGCAAACCAAGTAACGAAACTCATCATATTTCAGTTTGTGAGTATGTATGAGATATATTATGAAATATGTTTGTATTACATGACGTATTTTGATGTGTTTGGTTAGGTGATCACTGATACAACTGATAGACCGATCTCAATGGGCTCGTTGGTTTACAAAACGACGAGCCGTTGAGAGCGGTCTCGAATGATATATTAGATGATTTGATAAAAACACTAATGTAGCTTTGACGCGAAGATATTAAAACCATTACATCAGTGTAGAGGTGGCAATTTGTGCCCGAAGTGGAAAAAATGGGCTAATTTTGACTACTTTGTAAAAGACTTGGCACATTTAGCCCCATCATTTTTTTTTGAAATGGGCATATTTAGCCATTCAAAAATCAAATGGGCACGAACGGGCACATATTTTCTCTTAATTGTAGAACATTATAATCATTTTTAAAGAAAAAATTATATATATAATATATTTAATTTTTTAAATATAAATGAAGTATTACGTTTAATGAATTTATTTCGTTATTTTTGGTTTTCTATAAAGCGATTTGTATAACATGCGCCCGTTTGGCCCGTGCCCATTTAGCCCGTGCCCATTCTAGCCCGTGCCCGTTCTAGCCCGTGCCCGCCCGTTTTGCCACCTCTACATCAGTGTTATTAGTTTTGTGAGTGAGTGTGTATTTTTGGTGACATATTTTGTGGACTTACAAATTGATTTTTTTGTTTAAAATATTATTTTATATATTGGTGTATTAGAAGAAGATTGAGGTGGTGCCCAAATGACAAATGAATAATTATTCCTCATTACCAAACTAAGCGCTCTTAGGGTGGTGGCAACGTGGGTTTTTTTTGCTCGGCATCACTCGGGTTCAATCGGCATTACATTGCCATGAATTCGGCATCATGGTTTCGGCAAGTAATTCGGTGTTCTATACCGAATCGGTATAGATGAATTCGAACGTTGAGCATTTATGAATTTGACCGTTGGTTCATTGTTTCCAACAAAAAAAAAAAAATCTTTTAAATACTAAAAGTTTAGGCATGGTTAGGCATCACATTGCCACTAAAAATAAGTAATTATGCATGATTAGGCATGAAATTAGTTGGATTAGGGTGGTGGCAATGTTGCCTAGCCAAAAGTTCTTTATAGATCCAACTTTTACCATAGAACTCATCAAACAATCTTAGTCACTCATTTTTTTTTTTATCAAAATAAAAAAATAAACTTCCACCCTTTTTTTAAAACTTAAATATTTCGCAAACCGTAAATCATTAAGCTACAAAAAAAATACCATCGCGACGAGAATTAAATTATCTTTCTATAGACATGCATTGTTATATACTTTCGACGAACTTTTTTTTTGATGAACTTTATTTTTTTCGCCCAGAAAAATCATATATGATTCGTAAGAATCATATATGATTCGATTTTAACAAATCATATATGATTCTTACGAATCATATATGATTCGTAAGAATCATATATGATTCGTAAGAATCGAATCATATATGATTTTTTACGAATCATATATGATTTTTACGAATCATATATGATTCTTTCTGGGCGGAAATTAAAAAAAAAAAATCGTCGAAAGTATATAACAATGCATATCTATTGAAAGATCATTTAATTCTCGTCGCGATGGTATTTTTTTTTTGTAGCTTGAAGATTTACCGTTTGCAAGATATATTATTTTGAAAAAAAATGTGGAAAATATAAATGGGTGGCTATGATTGGTTGATAGGTTCTATGGCATGTATTGGTTCTTCATGGATCTCAACTCATGTTGCCTAACCATGCCTAATAATAAAATGTAATTAGCCAATAGAATTAATCTAACTAATTTCATGCCTAATCATGCCTAATTACCTATTTTTAGTGGCAATGTGATGCCTAACCATGCCTAAACTTTTTTATTTTTATTTTTTTTAACTCATAATTATATTTAATCAATTTAATTAAAAACATCAAATTTTATTAATAATTCAAATAAAAGTTACATAATACTTAGGAAAATAAAAACAAAAAAAAATAGGAAATGACTAGTCATCAAGGTATGGTAAGTCTTGCGCCGCTATGTGCTCCGTAAGATCATATTGAAGACGGTTATGAATATCTTCGTCGAGTAACTCTTCTAGCACACTATCGTCATAAACTGGCGTGACCGGCTGGTCCATTATATGAACCGGTGATATGGCCACACCTTCGTCTTTTAAAATCATATTCCCCAATATCGGTGGGAATAATTATCTCGTTTGAAGAAGATGAACAAGATGATGACATAGTTAATAGAAGGTAAATTGTATGTGTGATTTGAAATTATATTGTAGATGTGAGAATAAAATGGAAATGGTTTAGTATTTAAAGGATTTTTTTTTTTTTTTTTTTTTTTTGGAAATCATCATAAATTCAAAATTCTCCCCAACGTTCGAAAATAATTAATGCACAACGGTCACAAAATCTTCACACCGAATCGGTAAGGAGTACCGATTCTCTTGCCGAATCTATGTTGCCGAACGAATGGTTTTGTGATGCCGCTCCATGCCGATTGATGCTGATCGATTTATATGAACGATGCCACCACCCTTAATTCTATTGGTTAATTACAAATTAGTATTAGGCATGGTTAGGCAACATTGCCACCATCCTTACACCCGGTATAATTAGAGTATTAGAACTATTTGCTTTTGAAAAATACGACATCGTAAAAGAAAAGAAAAGAAAGCAGGAAGTTATTGAAAACCGAACACAAAACAAAATTAAAAAAAGACATCTCCCTCTACCCCTCCCCTCTCTCTCTCACACACACACACTCTCTCTCTCTCACACACACACCCACTTTCACACACACTCACACACACACTGACACTATCCACACCGTCGATCCACCACCCACCCACCACCCTCCCACACTCACCCCCCTCAGATCCGACCAGATCCGTAACACACATGTACACCATGGAAGAAGCTTTAGAAATGGCACGCGCCAAGGACACAAAGGAGCGTCTCGCAGGAGTAGAGCGTCTCCACGAGCTTCTAGAAGCATCTAGAAAGAGCCTCACGTCATCCGAAGTAACCGCACTGGTGGACACGTGTCTAGATCTTTTAAAAGATAATAATAATTTTAGGGTTTCACAAGGTGGATTAATGGCGCTTGATTCAGCTGCTGTGTTGTCTGGTGAACATTTGAAGCTTCATTTTAATGCTCTTGTTCCTGCTACTGTTGAAAGGCTGGGTGATAGTAAGCAGCCTGTTAGAGATGCTGCTAGGAGATTGCTCATTACTCTTATGCAGGTTGATTGTTGTTGCTGTTACTGTGTGTTTTGTAGGTGTTTTAGTGTGTGTGTGTGATGAGTTTGAATTTGATCTATTAGGTATTGAGTTAGTGTAGATAAGACAAATATCGAGTTTTAATTTTAGGCGTATTTCGTTAAAAGTTTATTGCTCATTAATCTTATGCAGGTTGTTATTGTTAGTGTGTTTTTTTGAAGGTGTTTTAGTGTGTGTTAGGTACTGAATTATTATTACTGTTAGGATATGACATTTTACCAAAGGTCTAGTGGATATAGGTAGTTTAGTTTTAGGCGTATTCTGTCAGAGATGCTGCTAGAAGATTGCTCATTACTCTTATGCAGGTTGATTATTGTTACTGTTACTGTGTGTTTTTGTAGGTGTTTTAGTGTGTGTTAGGTCTAGTGGATGTAGGTAGTTCTTATTTTAGGCGTATTTCGTTGAAAGGGATTGTGAGTGTTTGAGAGCGGTTTTGGTATATGACGCGAATAATCTAACATTTTACTGAAGGATTAGTGGATTTAGGTAGTTGCATTTTAGTTGTTATTGTTAATGTGTGCGTGTTTTTGAAGGTGTTTTAGTGTGTGTGTGTGTGTTTATTGTTGATGAGTTTGAATTTGATCTGTTAGGTATTGAGTTAGTGTTGTGGCTAGGATTTAACTCGAGATAAGACAAATATCGAAACATTTTACTGAAGGTTTAGTGGATATAGGTAGTTTTAGTTTTAGGCGTATTTCGTTAAAAGTTGATTGCTTAGTATACACTCAATACAGGTAGACTGTTATTACTGTGTGTGTGTTTTTGAAGGTGTTTTAGTGTGTGTTAAGTATTGAATTATTGTTACTGTTTGGTGTTTGTATGGTAGGATATGACTGGATATAACTCGAATTTCAATACATTTTACCGAAGGTCTAGTGGATATAGGTAATTCTTATTTTAGGCATATTTTGTTGAAAGTTGATTGAGAGTATTTGATAGCGTTTTTGGTATATAATGCAAATAATCTAACATTTTATTGAAGGTTTAGCGGATATAAGTAGTGTTCGTGTTTCTTAACTGGCGATTTTGATTTTGATCTATTAGGTATTGAATTGTTGTTACTGTTAGGATATAACTCGAGATAAGACGAATATTGAAACATTTTACCGAAGGTCTAGAATTTTGGGCGTATTTCATTATAAGTTGATTGCTTAGAATGCAGCATGGTATAAGACTGTGTGTGTGTTTTGGAAGTTGTTATAGTGTGTGTGTGTGTGTTTTAAGGTGTTTTACTGTGTGTTTTTTAAGGATATAGGCAGTTTTGGTTTTGGTATTTTTAGGTGAAGTTTGTTGAAAGTTGATTGCGCTTTCGATTATTTTTAGCACAAAATTTGGGTGTAATATGTCTATTATGACTTAAGGTATTGAATTATTGTTACTGTTTGGCATTTGTAAATCAGGATATAACTCGAGATAAGTCGAATGTTGAAGCATTTTACTGAAGGTCTAAGGGATATTGGTAGCTATAGTTTTTGTAATTGGTTATTTAGGTGGATTTTATAAAAGTCGACTATGATTTTAGTATTTTTAGGCTGGTTTTGTTGAGAGTCGATTGTGATATGATTTCGGGTTTGATTATTTTTGGCACATAGTTTGGATGTAATGTGTCTCTTACGACCTTACTTTTGTTATGGCTTTAATTTGAGATTTTACTGTTAGGTAGTGCGTTTTATTGCGATGGTTTTGAATGTGACATGTGTTAAGTGTTGAATTATATTATAATGTAAGTTGACTAATGAAATGTTTTGTTGAAGGTCTTTAGTGGATGTAGGTAGTTTTGATTTTAGTAATATTAGGCTAAGTTCCTAGAAAGTTGAATTTGGGTGTAATGTGTCTGTTATGAATTTAGGAGTAGGTGTATAGATGAGATTAAGTTGAAATTTGTTACATCGGAAGTAGTGTTTGTGTAAGATATTTAGTTGTGATTTGCGAAATAGAACTTGGCGAGTGGGTTGTATGTCTGTAGCACTGTAACTTTTGAAGTACATTGAGCTCATCTATGGTCTTGTTATTCAAATAAGTTTATTCTACTTGTGTAATAGAATTGTGGTTGTAATTAGAGTTTGTTTTGTTGCTCATTGTTAATTCGAAGCACGTTGTGTTTATGTTTGATGGTTCGAGGGCTCACGAAGAAAGTTTCAATATGCCGCATTTTCCTTGCATATTTATAGGAGGCTGTCTGTGTCACTCGTTGTGGTGACCTTCTGAGTTTCTTGTCACGCAGGAGTAGTTTACATCAATTAAAATCACCCATCATGGCAGTAAAATTTTTCCCAGGCATTCTATGCTTATACTAGTTACAAGCATTTTAACTCAGCTGTACTGATGACAAAATACAACAGCGTTAGAGTCCCTGCACTAGTCTTTTGATATGTGAGTTTTGGGCCTTTGGCTTTAGGAGTTATTAGTAAATAGATGTGTATTCAAGATACAGTACTGAAATATGCAGGTCACTTTACTTAGTCTTATGGTGACTATATATATTGTTTGTTTTTACTTTTTAGTAATTGTATTCTAGCTCAACTGAAGGTGCAAAAGCCTTTTTATTCAATGGTCACCAAAACATAATTCTGAAAAGCTTACTAGCTTGTCCCTTGGTCGTGGTGCAGGTTTCTTCTCCAACTCTTATTGTTGAAAGAGCTGGTTCTAATGCTTGGACTCATAAAAGCTGGAGAGTTAGAGAAGAATTCGCTAAAACTGTCACAGCTGCTATTGGTCTATTTGCATCTACAGAGCTACCCCTGCAACGTGCTATTCTTCCTCCAGTAAGTTGTTTGTTTGCTAGTTTTTTACAAGGCTTTCAGTTTGATAGTTTTAACATGCAAAAAGCATACTAATGCTTACACTCTTCCCCTCTCATCTTCACATGAGCAGATATTACAGATGTTATACGATCCTAATCCAGGCGTGAGAGAAGCTGCTATATTATGCATTGAGGTTAGTTAGCTATCTGTGAAATAGTCGGTTTAAGGGTTATGGTGTCTTAGTGCAAGCTTAAACTGACTATTAAATTATGAATGTTTAATGTCCTAAATTTCGTGATGATCACATAGAGATTAAGATTTATCTATGCAGTAACAGTGGTTCACATCTCTTGACTTCGAGCAAAGTTTTATATTTGGTTTCGAATTTCGAAGTTAAAATTATATACTACCTTGTCCTTAGGGGGAGTTATTATTGCTTAACTGATCTAATAGCTCCTGCTCAATCTTACATAAAAGTAATAGCTGCTTCCTGATTAGATTAGTATCAAGACGAATCTTGACTGGCGACTGGGCCATGAGTCTTCTTTACATGATATTTCTCTAAACCATATTTGCATTGGGCTGCATGCTTGTATATGTTATTTAGATGGGATGTTGCTGCTTAAGTGCTACTTTTTGTACATAAATTAAAAGCATTAGTGATCAAACAGTGTCTTGTTAGCTCCGTAAATCTTCTTCAAATAGATTATATTTTGACATCTTACGTATAATGCAGGAGATGTATGCTCAAATTGGGCCTCAATTTCGTGAAGAACTCCTGCGCCATCAGCTTCCATCATCACTGGTAATTTTGTCTGGGCTAACATTTTTGTTCATTTCTTTTACTTTTATATCTACCTTTCGTATATCTTGCAATCTTGCTTGTGTACTATTTGCCACAAAGATGGGTGTATATAGCAGGGCCAATGCTGACTACATCAGCATTTGATTATATAAACTTCTATGCTAAATCCACATGCAACCTAAATTATAGACCTAGAAGCAATATCTGCTCAACTATTGAAGCTTTCTACACACTTACCTTTTTAATGACATAAAAGGTCTGGTACATATAACATGCTACCATGTCTTTGTTCACAAAATAATGTAAATCTAAGAATCTTTGGGTGTCGGTCAATCTAATTGATAATTTGATCCCTCGCCCCACCCCCACCCACCCTTCTCTTGCTATTCTGTGAAACTATATTTGA
>LBNU01022563.1:0-29548 GCA_014162995.1 Artemisia annua
GTGAGGTAGGAACTTATAGAGTTAGGGAATTGAACGCACTCCCTACGACTTGTTAGGAATACACCCGTCATCCACGCAAACTCAACATACTAATTACATGGTAAAAGATAGTTAGGGAGTAATGAAATCTAAGTAAACACTATTCTCCACCACTGATTTTCTTCAAAACAAAAAAAATACAAAAATATAAGTAGCTTAGAAATAGATAACTTGGGTTAGTTGACTAGCAACTAATTCCGCCCTATCCTCCTAAACCAGAGATTTTACTGCTTTCATAAAACATAAAAATACAAAAAGAATATTCCTCCATCCTTAGACCTAGATTAGAGTAGCCTTTAGCCTAACGAACACTATTCCCTGTGAGAGAACGATCAATCCCCCGGTACTTGCCACTACACTATACTACATCGGTCAGGTACACTGCCTGGTGGGGATTGCAAGCTTCTCGAGATCCCTCGAGAGGTAAAACGTAGTGCGTGTTGCAATCCACGCGCATCATCTTCCATCCCCATATTTTACTTCCTCTACCTGTTTATTATCTTCGTCCCTTAATGGGCAATCCTTTGCGAGGTGGGCTCCTTCGCAAATGTCGCATCCGACTTGGATGGCATGAACGCTTTATTTGAGCTTCTTTACTTCTCTTCCCAAGTTCTCGAGTTGATTAGTAAGAGCGTTCATACCTTCCATACTTCCTCCGGTACTTCTTGTGCTACCTCCATCGTGCCATTTTTGTGAATGGTCAGCCATATCTTGAATTATATCCAAAGCTCGAGAAGGTGTCATTCCTGGGATAGAACCTTGGGAATCAATCATCCGTCTAGTAGCAATGTTGATGCCTTTATAGAACAAGTTAACCTTTTGTTGAATGTTCACGTCATGTGTAGGGCATCTATACAAGAGGTCATTAAATATGTCCCATGCTTGGTACAATGTATCGTCTTCCTCTTGTCTGAAGTTATGGATCTCCTCCAATTGTTTTGCTGTTCGTGAAGGAGGGAAAAAATGTTGAATGAAGTTCTTTTTTAGCAGATTCCAAGTGTTGATGGTTCCCAGAGGCAACCTATCAATCCATCTTTTAGCTGCTCTGGAAAGTGTCATAGGGAACACTCGGAGCATGACTACGTCATGAGAAACACCTAGTATGTTGAAGAGACTAGTAATGTAGAGCACATTTTCCACGTGCTCATAAGCATCTTCCGTCTTGAGTCCAGCAAACGGTTTCTCTCTTAGTTCCCTCATAAACTGCGGCTTGATCTCGAATTGAACATCCGCTCCAATCGTTGGCCTCACAAGGCCCGATCCTTGCTCGTCCCTAGTCATAGCAAGGTACTCTTCCAAAGTAAGAGTATCGATATCGACTACTTCCATGGTACCTGAAACTAAAAATGAAAATATAAGAAAAACAAAATAAAACTAGAAAATTTAAAAACTTAAACAAAAATCCTATTATAGCTCCCTGGCAGTGGCGCCAAAAACTTGATGCAGGTTTTACCGACCAGGTTTTAATATTTATAATTACTCGTTTTACCTAAGGTCTACCTATTTGCACTAACGGACAGAGAATCCGGTCGTGTATAGAATAGTAATGGTAACTCCGAGGTCGTCCCAAGAGCTATGTGGTGCGGACTATGCCTAAGTCTAATGTCACTAATTAAAAGAAATAATGGATTGATTGATTGGTTGAAATGAAAATAAAACAATAAAACAAATAGCAAATAAAAGTAAAGTTGTGAGCAGTGGGAGAAAAGTGTACTAGCCTAGTTACTTCTTCTATATCATTTTATGTCATGTTCCCTATTAAACTAATCTTATGCTTTAGGTGGGGCGGACATATATCACTAGGTGCATATGGTCAAGTTCCCTAGCCTATCTGCCCCGAATCCTGTCAGGAACCATGGCGTTTCCCTTGTAGTAAGCCGACGTATGGTATACGTGTTAGAGTCATTAAGTGCCACTACATGCTAGACTTATCTTTAAATGGCCCGTTGTCACGATCATAGGCCATTTCTCTAACTTCTTAAGTTTATCAAGTACGGAAGGTGATCCTATGGTCAATTCGCACACGAGGCAATATGGTCAGTTGTCATCCCTCTCATTTCCTCGAAATCCATCAGGCTAGTGTCCTATGGTCAATTCTTCTAGCCTACTAACTCAATTGGGGTCTTAATTCAATTAAAGCTAGCGTAATGGATACAACCGCATATCAAAACTACTGAAACTAAAGGTTCTCAAGACACTATGCATGCACACACGTAAAAGCATATAAAAAAAGTACGAAAACATGATTAAAACAATATAGGCATCATAACTAGGCTATCACCAGAGGTGCTTAGCCAATCATATTAGAATTACCACTCGAAATAATGTTTACAAGATCCATATATTTGAAATGTAATTGAAATAATGAAATGCTAAAACTTATGGTGATTGAAGTGTGATTTCTCCCTTGGAAAGCCTTTGTATGCTGTTGTAGAAAGGCCTCCTAAAAGCTCCCAACGATCTCTGATTTTGTGTGTGAGAAAGTTCATCTTCAAATGCAGAAATTAGAGTTGTATTTATAGGCCCGACGGGAGTTACGGCGTAATCACGAAATGTGTTACGCCGTAACTGGTAAATCTTATCCAGATCCAGAGTTTACGGCGTAATTGATGAATTGTTACGCCGTAATAGTCATTTATGTATTCTTCTACGTCGTAATCTCCAAATGGTTACGCCGTAGAGTATTTATCGGATCTGAGATAACTCTTATAGTCTTCATTACGTCGTATTCCCAAAGGTGTGTTACGCCGTATGTTAATTCTTGATCTTGGACTACTCTCGTGCTCGTTGCTATGTCGTATTCTGTAGTTGTTGTTACGGCGTAGTCTTCATATCTGAGGATTCTTCAAGACTTGAGATGGTTATGGCGTAAACTATGAAATGTGTTACGCCGTAACTGTTGATTCGTGTTGACTTTGGTCCTCTTAGTAGAAATCCTTGCTACGGCGTAGTTGAGAGATTGAGTTACGCCGTAGCTTTTTCCAGCATACTTGGATTTGTCTATCTTTTGCATGTACTTTCCAATTTCCTCGTCTCTTTAGCTCCTATGCTCACTCGTAACCTGAATATAAAATATGAAGAGATAATAGCATATATTCAAATTATTAACAATATAAATGAGCATAATAGGGGGAAATTGACACTTAAATATCAGGGTAATTTGATGTTATCATCGCCACTGTAAGTCTCCAAAGAAAGGTCCTCCACAAACCACTTTGTTCTCGATCGACTCACGCAATCCTTTGTGAAAGAACAAAGTTGCATCCTCCATGTGTATAGGTTGACAAGTCCTTAAACCAAAAAAGATTTAGCAATACCCATACATGATCGAAGCAAAAGGAGCTCACTCTGCGGGTCATGTAACTGTTGAAGAAGACTCATCAAATCAACAGCATTTGAGGCTCTCCTCATAGCCAACCCACTAATAAAATTAGCGTCTCGACTAACAGCCCCCTAAGAAGCTTTACACCCAATGATGGCCTCCAAATATTGACAGGAAATAAACCCTCACGAAGCTTTACACCAGTACACGAGGGCCAAAATATCTCTGTTTTCTTGATATTAAGTTCAAGACCCAAACCTGGAGCACTTACTCTTATAATGTCTAACGCCCTGGCCACCTCTTCTAAGTCTCAAATAACGGTCCCATCATCAAGATACCTAGCATGAAGGAGAAGCTTGCAACTGTCTCTGATTTAATGTACTAGTCGGTGTAATACAAGAGCAAAATTCCAAGGTTTGGATCAAAGTTTTATTAACACCCTTTAAAGTAGGATTGATTTAGAATGGTTTTTTTCACCCCTTGAACTTGAAGAAATTTGTATTGTCACCTTAAATTTGTTATCACGAAGATGCACTGGTACATATAGCAATGCGAGTGATATGTACACGGCATCTTTTTATTTGTACATAGAAATTTAGTGTGAAATGCCTTTTATACCCATACTTTTTTCCTATATCTTTTTGATGTTGTTTTGTTCCTGTTAATACAAATAATGTTAAAAACGTCTATTGTATTATTCGGTCTCTACAAGTTTTGATAATCACAAAATATAAATACACGTTACATAAAACTATGATTAATAAATTTTAAATTGAGAAAACTCGTTTCGTCTTCAACATCACTTAACGTATGTATAAACATCTGCCAACTTGTGTATGTGATCAAAGGATTTATTTTTGATCAAAACATCACATTTTCATGTAACAAAAAACATCACATTTTTAGGTCACAAAACATTTTTACAAAAGTATTCTTTTATAATTAAAATAAATGTTTTATTAAGAAAATGAATTCAAATTTCAAATATGTAACAGCCATATTTCCCGCTCAAAGCCGACAGGAATTTTTCGCTAGATAAATGTTCACCACGTCAGGATACAAAGAGGAGCGTCTGTCGGGACGGTCCCTTAAATGAACTGACTGTCCCTTAGCGATAAAGGACCGTCACCTATGTAAAGGACCGTCTACGCTCCCCCTAACGCCTATAAATACATAACTGTTCTCTTTCAGAAAACCTCACCTCTTATGCACGAAAACTTTCTGTATTCCTAAAATCATTCCAAATAACCTTCTTTGATCACATTAACGGGTTCTAAGTTGTTTACAAGTGATCACATCCTTCCTTTCTCTAAAGTGCAAGAGAAGAACACTCGTAGTAGTCAAGAAACGATGTGTTGAAGAAGAGTCTTTCTCCTCTCAAGCCGTCATTACGAATCTCTTCTAAATCTCAATTCTTACATCTTGATTCTTGTATGTAATTGGACTTGTGCGCAAGTTCCAAATTGTGTGTTGTGTTGTTTCGTGCCATAGTGTTGGTACGAGGTGTGTAGCCACATGGGCTTTGGGTAGATTGGTTCTAGCTAGGATTAGGACTCGACATTCCGCGTAGTGTCGTTAAACTTGGTGTAAGCTTGTGTAAGGTTTGTTCCGCCATAAGGGAGCGTGTTGATATAGTGTTTGTGCAACTCTCGAGTGTGAGACTCGAGGAGTGGAGTAGGACAAAGAGTGAGCTTCGCAGCCGAACCACTATAAATCTCCGTGTCCCGGTTTGATCGTTTCTTTCCTTATCTTTACTTACTTACTTATTATTGTGTTTGTTAGTTGTTGTGTTGATATCCCATAAAGATCGAATCGAAAGGTTTTTATAAAACAAACTTGTAAAAAGGAAATTTTCTAAAACGTAATTAAAACGGTGAAACTATTCAACCCCCCCCCCCTCTAGTTTCTGCAATTGGTATCAGAGCCAGGTTACTCAAGACTTTAAAGTATACTGTATTTTAAAACTTGAATCGATCAATGGATTTTTAAAAATACCAAGAAGGGCAGTCGATGCAAAGACCACCACTTTTTGAAATTGATAGTTTTATATACTAGAAAACTCGATTAGAAACTTATGTGAAACCAAAAGATCTTGATCTTTGGCATGTTATTACCATGGGTGACTTTCAACCTGTTGAACAAAACCCGGAAACAAAATTAGATGAAATTGTTCCTTACAATAGGCAAAGTGAAAATCTTAAAAGAAATTAGCTAAAAATGATGAAGAAAAAATGGTCATTTATAATACTTTACCTAAAAAGGAATTTCAAAGAATTTTCATGTGTAATACGACAAAAGATATTTGGAAAACCTTGTTAGTCACTTATCAAGGTAATAATCAAGACAAAGATAACAAGATCGATCTTTTGGTACAACATTATGAACAATTCGTCATTCCTGAAGACGAATCTATAGATAGTGCTTTTGCTAGATTTAACACTATTATCACGAGTTTAAAAGCACTCGATGAGGGTATTTCTGTCAAAAGTTGTGTTAGGAAATTTCTCAGGGCATTGCATCCAAAATGGAGAGCAAAGGTTACGGCAATTGAAGAATCAAAAGACTTGGCTTTTCTATCATTAGATGAGCTCATTGGTAACCTAAAGGTCCATGAGTTAATCATCAAGAATGATTCCGATATAGTCAAAAGCAAGGTGGAAGGAAGATCACTTGCTTTCAAAGCTAAAAAGGAGCCAAGTGATGATGAAGACTCAAGCTCGGAAAGTGAAGATGAAGAGTACGCCATGGCGGTTAGAGATTTCTAGAAATTCTTCAAGCGAAGAGGTAGATTCGTAAGACAACCACGAGATGAAAAGAAAGCTCCTCAAAAAGCTAGCGAAGATAGATATAGAAAAGTTGAAAAGATGTTATGGATGTGGTGATCCAAGACATTTAGTGGGAGATTGTCCACACCAAGCAAAAGAAAAAAACCAAAAGGCATACGTGAGCGGTGCTTGGAGTGATAGCGATGAAGATGCCAAAAATGAAACATGTCTTATGGCCGGATCTTCAAAATAGGTACATCTCGAAACTGATATCTATAATGATGATACCTTCTCATTAGATTCACTTGATTTAGACAATGAGTATGATAGAATTTGCAAAATGAGTCAAAAGATTATTTTGAAAAACAAATCTCTAAAATCCAAAAAGTCTAAATTAGAAAAAGAAATATCGAAACTAAAAGACAAATTTTCTAGGCTTGAAAAAGGAAAAGAAAGTGACTTAGAATGCAAATCGTGTCAAAGTCTTAAAATTGAAAATGAGGGACTCAAAGAGGAAGCCTCAAAATTTAATAAGTTTGAAAGAGCACTCATTCTCTTAGACAAATAATAGAAGCTCAAAAGTCTTCTGATAATAAAACCGGTATAGGATATAATTTTTCTGAAGCATCAACAAGTGAATCAAAACAGATAAAATTTGTGAAATCTCAGGCGGATAAGACCACTGGTGCCGTTCCCACAAATCCACCTGGCGGTCCCTTAAATATAAAGGACCGTCGCCCCATTAAAGGACCGTTCCCAGTGGATAAATCCATGACCTTGCCTAAATCTATCTTAGGTCCTCATCCTAAACAGTTGACCGTAATAAATTCAGAAATACCCGTTGCTAGTATAAGAGAAGTAAAACGTTTTTATAAACCACTAGTAAAACCCAGAGTAGGATTCACCAAACCAACAATAAGATCTAGATTTCCACCTCCTAGAAAAACAAATGTGATAAAAAGACAAACTAGACCAAGAATACCTAGAGCACAACATTATCCAAGGAATCACTCCATAGGATGGAAGAATAATTTTCTACCTATAGGTTTCTACTCACCATTTCAACATCCTAGACAAATGCAACAAATGCATGGGATGTTCAATGCTAACAACTTTGGACCCATGAGATATTGGGGACCATATGTTTGAGTTTGTCTATGTTATCATTAGATATGCTTGGGGATTGACTTGGAGCCTGACGAATGGGTCAAAGATAGTGGATGCACTAATCACATGACAGGAAATTGCAAGCTATTCTCATCATATCAAGCATGTAGTGAAGGTAATGTCACTTTTGGTAGTAAACTCAAGGGTAATATCATCGGCAAAGGTACGATAACTCATAACCCTCTTACTATAACAAATGTTGAACATGTAGACAACTTAGGTTTTAATCTACTAAGTAGTAGTCAAATATGTGATAATAAGTGTAAGGTAATCTTTTCCGAATACGGTAGTGAGATCATAAAGGATGGAAAAGTTATTGCCAAAGAGATTAGAAAAGGTGACCTATATGTCATGAAGATCAGTAAGAAACCTAGTAACATATGTTTAATTATGGTTAGTGATAATTCAACCCTATGGTATAGAAGATTAGGACATGCAAATATGCATTTATTACAATCATTAGCGTCTAAGGATCTAGTTAGAAATCTTCCTAAACTTAAGTTCGACCAACACTTTTGTGATGCTTGTAAGTTTGGGAAACAAGCTCATTCTAGTCATAAACCTAAGAATATGATTTCAACATCTAGATGTGTTGAGCTTCTTCACATGGATCTCTTCGGTCCTTCCGCTATACGAAGTTATAGAGGACATCTTTACACCTTAGTGATTGTGGACGACTACTCTAGGTACACTTAGACTAGGTTTCTTAAAAACAAGACCGAAACTTTCGAGCAATTCAAAACCTTTAGCAAGAAAATTCAAAACCAATTAGGATGCACCATGGCTTCCATTAGGACTGACCATGGTAGAGAATTTGATAATGAAATTCAATTCTGAGCTTTTTGTGATGCTAATTGTATTACTCACAACTTCTCGGCTCCACCAACTCCACAATCAAATGGGGTAGTTGAAAGGAAAAATCGAACCCTACAAGAAATGAGTAGAACAATGCTAAATGAACAATCAATTCCTCAAAAGTTTTGGTGTAACGCCATAGACACATCCACATACATCCTTAATAGAATTCTCATTAGGCCAATCATAGGAAAAACCCCATACGAAATCTTGAGAGGTAGGAAACCTACTCTAGATTACTTTAGAGTATTTGGTAGTAAATGTTACATTATAAACACCAAAGACTATCTCANATGAACAATCAATTCCTCAAAAGTTTTGGTGTAACGCCATAGACACATCCACATACATCCTTAATAGAATTCTCATTAGGCCAATCATAGGAAAAACCCCATACGAAATCTTGAGAGGTAGGAAACCTACTCTAGATTACTTTAGAGTATTTGGTAGTAAATGTTACATTATAAACACCAAAGACTATCTCACCAAGTTCGACCCAATGTCCTACGAAGGTGTATTTCTAGGATATTCACAAACGAGTAAAGCCTATATAGTTCTTAATAAGTAAACAATGGTCATCGAAGAATCACTCAACGTGACTTTCGATGAGAGTCCTCACCTACCTAAAACATCACCTTTGGTAGATGATGATTTAGATGAAGAAGACGCCATAGTTGAAATTAGGAAAAACCTAGGTGTAAATCAAGAAAAGGAAACCATAGAAATAGACGAAACCACCAACATTAAGGAATCTAAGAATCATCCCTTAAACAATGTCATAGGAAGTTTAAACCAAAGAACCCTTAGATCACAAGCTCAAGACAAAAGCAACTTCTTTTGTTTTATCTCGATCATAGAACCTAAAAACGTAAATGAAGCATTGAAAGATGAAAGTTGGATCATCGCAATGCAAGAAGAATTGAATCAATTTAAGTCAAATGATGTTTGGAAGTTAGTACCAAGACCTAAAAACGTTACCATAATAGGAACCAAATGGGTATTTAGAAAAAAAAACTAGATGAGCACGGTATTGTATCTAGGAACAAGGCAGGGTTAGTCGCACAAGGCTATAATCAACAAGAGGGAATTGATTATGACGAAACCTATGCACCCGTAGCTAGACTAGAGTCCATTAGGATATTACTTGCTTACGCTTGTGCATTAGACTTTAAGCTATTCCATATGGATGTGAAAGTGTATTCCTAAACGGTCTTATCAATGAGGAGGTATATATAGCACAACCTCCGAGATTCATTGACTTTGAGAACCCTGAGCATGTTTATAAACTTAAGAAAGCTTTATATGGTCTCAAACAAGCCCCTAAAGCTTGGTATGATAGGTTGAAAGCTTTTCTTCTTAATCATGAATACTCAATGGGAATGGTAGAAAATACTCTTTTCACTAAGAAGAAAGAATCAAGTATCATAATCGTCCAAATATATGTCGACGACATTATATTTGGATCAACTTGTCAAGACATGTGTGATGAATTCTCAAAAATCATGCATGATGAGTTTGAAATGAGTATGATGGGCGAACTTAACTTCTTCCTTGGACTCCAAATAAAACAATTAGATGATGGAATATTCTTTAATCAATCTAAGTATATTAAGGAAATTCTTAAGAAATTTGGATTAGAAGATGCTAAGCCTATGAAAACTCCAATGGCTACGGACACAAAGCTAACCAAAGATGAAGAGGGTGAATCCGTAGATAGTACTAAGTATAGAGGTATGATATAGGAAGTTTATTGTACCTGACGGCAAGTATGCCCGATATCATGTTTAGTGTTTGCCTCTGTGCTCGCTTCCAAGAAGATCCCAAAACTTCTCACCTTGAAGCGGTTAAGCGTATCTTCCGATACATTAAAGGCATTATGCACTTAGGATTATGGTATCCTAAGGGGACCGGCATAGAAACAATAGTTTATGCCGACTTTGATCATGTGGGAGATTATGTGGATTGAAAAGTACTAGTGGCATTTGTACCTTCATGGGTTTTTGCTTAACTTCTTGGTTCTCCAAGAAACAAACGGCACTAGCTATCTCCACGGCCAAAGCCGAGTATTTAAGCGCCGGAAAGGCATGTCAACAAGCACTGTGGATGAAACAAGCTCTCGTAGACTACGGCATCACACTTGATGACATTCCGATCATGTGTGACAATAAAGGAGCAATTGATTTAAGTAAGAACCCCGTACAACACTCTCGTATTAAACACATAGAAATTCGTCACAACTTTCTTAGGGATAACTCGTCACCAGTTTCTTAGGGATAACATATAAAAGGGTAACATATCCGTAGAAAAGGTTCCCATGGAAGAAAACATAGCCGATATTCTAACTAAACCCCAAAAGCGTGAATCTTTCTTTTATCTTTGTCTAGGACTAGGAATAATGGAACACATATCTTCTTAGGTTTCGTAAATCTTTCACTTCTTCTACTCTTAGTCTAGGATTCTTTTACGCACAAAAATTAAAATTGGGGAAACATCTATTTCTTTTTCTTAACAACCATTATTGGATCATAAAAATCAAATCAAAAATTCATTTTGTGCATAAAAACCCCAATTCATTCTTTCAAAAACCTTCTCACGAATAGGAAAATCATATTCTCTTGCATTGTTANGTCTAGGATTCTTTTACGCACAAAAATTAAAATTGGGGAAACATCTATTTCTTTTTCTTAACAACCATTATTGGATCATAAAAATCAAATCAAAAATTCATTTTGTGCATAAAAACCCCAATTCATTCTTTCAAAAACCTTCTCACGAATAGGAAAATCATATTCTCTTGCATTGTTAATACAATTCAAAAACGTTTTTCTCATGCATGCATAATGAGCTCAAGTCCTTTCTCGGATCATGTAACAAATATGTAATCCGACATGGAAAGATGAGCAAAATTGAACTTAGGAGACTTTGGATTATCTCTTAGGTTTTTCTTTCTTTAGAGTCGAGGTAATCACATCTCCACATATGTTTCATGTAGGCACATACTAGAAATATTTTCTGAAAACTGCTATGCTTACCGGTGGCGGTCCTTTATCAACTGACGGTCCCCCAATGATAAAGGACCGTCCACCCAATTATCGGACCATCAAATTGTTTTCTGTCGTGACCTCTTTTTATGCTTTCCTGTTTCTGCATACTTGACCAGCCTATCTCTAGGTCTCATCTCACTTCCCTATTTGCTTAAACATAGTTTGGATTAATAACCATAAGCATGCATGCTTTGCTATTCTTGCTCTCTCCTTCCTCTACTTAAACCTTCATTTCTTCCATCCATTGTCATGGCATAATTCTTCTTCTTCTTCATCCCATCCATCAAAATGTCATCCTCTAGAAAACCTAGGATGTCGGTAAAACCCATTTTGAGGAAGAAACAAAGCCTTGGCAATTTCATAAACACTTCCAACACCTCAAACAATCACCATACTAATTCCAATCCTACATCACATCAAGAGGCTTCATCCTCATCTTTCTCCTTCTTTGCCTCTCAACCACAAAATGTGCCTCCATCCACTCACAAAGAGTATCCAAACCCGAGTCCTCAAGATCATCCATTACCACCTTCATGTCCATCTCAAATGACAAATGTTAACTCTATACACTCCATCAAGGCTAAAGAATTCTCTAATCTTGTTGACTTGAGTCTCCTCAATATCATCCTATTTTAAAAACTTCACCCTCCAACAAAGTCTCATCCCACTCTTGCTCAAGTGGCTGCCCATGGGGGTTATTGTGCTTGTTGCATTTACAATCACAACCACTTTCAAAAGATGAAGAATGATCTTGACTACATCATCTCCATTCTCTTGTCACCCGGGTTCTTACCACATTCAACCAAAACTCCTTTACCACCATATCTCCGCAAGTCTTAGACAAGCATGCATGCTCAAAAATAAAACCGGACTTAGCTTCGGATATCTTAGAAGACTAGTCTAGGATTATGAATGTAGAATCTTGGTGTAATAGTCATATGTATGACTTTGTTGTTTTTAAATAAATGAACTAGTTTATGCATGCTTTAATGATATTCTGTCCCTAACTTCTTTCTGACGGCGGTCCTCTATAAAAGTGGTGGTCCCTGA
Source organism: Artemisia annua (assembly GCA_014162995.1). Taxonomy (NCBI): domain Eukaryota; kingdom Viridiplantae; phylum Streptophyta; class Magnoliopsida; order Asterales; family Asteraceae; genus Artemisia; species Artemisia annua. The sequence goes on from LBNU01022563.1 coordinate 12,243, forward strand.
TCATTAAAGGACCATCCAATTCATTAAGGGACCGTCCTCAATATGCAAACTTCTCTGTCTTCTCTTATATGCAGGTTCTCTATATTCACTTGCATGTTTCTTCTAACTTGTTTTTGTAGCAAAGTACCATCGATCGATTCCCCGGTGTCCTCATCTAGGGGGAGCAATAAGCAAGGGGGAGTCATCATGATGCTGTCGACTTCTTTCTACTCTACTCTCGACGAAGCCTTTTTGATTCTACAAAAAGGGGGAGAAGAAAACGATCTCATTAAAAACTTACCAATGCCTAGTTTTATCTAAAATGAGTTTATATTTTGTAATCATCAAAAAGAAGGAGATTGTTAATATAAATAATGTCAAAAACGTCTTTTGTATTATTCGGTCTCTACTAGGTTTGATAATCACAAAATATAAATACATGTTACGTAAAACTATGATTAATAAGTTTTTAATCAAGAAAACCCGTTTTCTTCTTCAACATCACTTAGGTGTATAAACATCTACCAACTTGTGTATGTGATCAAAGGGACTTTTCATCAAAACATCACATTTTCATTTCACAAAACAGTTTTACAAAAGTATTTTTGTATAATTAAAAGAAATATTTTATTAAGAAAATGAATTCAAATTTCAAATATGTAACAGCCATATTTCCCGCTCAAAACTGACAGGAATTTTTCACCAGATAAATTTTCACCACGTTAAGACAAAAAGAGGAGCGTCTGTCGGGACGGTCCCATAAATGGACTGACGGTCCCTTAGCGATAAAGGACCGTCACCTTTATAAAGGACCGTCCACGCTCCCCCTGACGCCTATAAATATAGAATTGTTCTCTTTCAGAAAACTTCACCTCTTATGCACGAAAACTTTATGCATTCCTAAAATCATTCCAAATAATCTTCTTTGATCACATTAACGAGTTCTAAGTTGTTTACAGGTGATCACATCCTTCCTTCCTCTAAGGTGCAAGAGAAAAACACTCGTAGTAGTCAAGAAACGAAGTGTTGAAGAAAAGTCTTTCTCCTCTCAAGCCGTCATTACGGATCTCTTATAAATCTCAATTCTTACATCTCGATTCTTGTATGTAATTGGACTTGTGCGCAAGTTCCAAATTGTGTGTTGTGTTGTTTCGTGCCATCGTATTGGTACGAGGTGTGTAGCCACGTGGGCTTTGTGTAGATTGGTTCTAGCTAGGATTAGGACTCGACATTCCGCTTAGTGTCGTTAAACTTGGTGTAAGCTTGTGTAAGGTTTGTTCCGCCATAAGGGAGCGTGTTGATATAGTGTTTGTAAAACTCTCGAGTGTGAGACTCGAGGAGCGGAGTAGGACGAAGAGAGAGCTTCGTAGCCGAACCACTATAAATCTCCGTGTCCTAGTTTGATCGTTTCTTTTCTTATCTTTACTTACTTACTTATTATTGTGTTTGTAAGTTGTTGTGTTGATATCACATAAATATCGAATCGAAAGGTTTTTATAAAACAAACTTGTAAAAAGGAAATTTTCTAAAACGTAATTAAAACGGTGAAACTATTCAACAGTTCCTTCAGAAACCATTACACCGGAAATCACTCAACGCCCATGGATACTCATTTTTAGTAGAAACAAAATATTTCTCAACTAGTTATAGGGTAGTTGATCATGGATCAACTATCACTAACAATTATAATAAAACATTTTTTCAACTTCTTTGTGTGTTACATCAGGTTCATCCTATTACACTGAAATACAAGTAAAACTTTCACCAAAGACTCATAAATTGCTAAATAGATTTCTGTGTATCCTTGACAGCCTCAAATTTATCCCCTCAAAATGATAGGGGTCCCGAAAAAATCAAGAAAAACGATGCAAGATTGTCTAAAAAATCGGCCCACTTTTTTTTTCCCGTTGTGTTACTACTTACTACCATGACCCAACACTTGATGAGCGGGTATATGAAAAAAGGGTGTCGAGATGTAGTCGGGTGCTGGTTTCTCTCTCTCGCTCTTCAATCGTTACATAGCATAGGAAAAAAAAAAAAAAAAAAAAAAAAAAAAAAAGAATCAAGAAAGCTATGATAAACTTATTGTTATTGTTACTAGATAATAGAAAACAATACAGTATATGAACTTTTGGTGTTGAATGCATGTCTTATGATTTTTTTAGGTTGTAGCAGTTGTGAATTTTCAATAGATTTTTGCAGGATGATGATGAAGACAATAAATATTCAATAAATTTTCGCAGGGGTATAGATGTCCTTTCATCTTGAATTTATGTGTGCAAATAAAAACGAACCATGTACATATCATTTCCCTATTGCAATTTAGAGGGTAAACATACGTATAAAATAACAAATCTTTGACGATTTTTGGAAATGAAATTGTGTAATTATATTCAAAACAATATATGCAACCTTTCTTTTATGCCTATAGTTGGAACATAAATCAATTGCATAAAAGAAATGTGTGTATATTTCTTCATGTCGCGTTAACTCATAGTATTTATAGAATTACAGGCTAAGCATGGAAAAAGTAACGAATTCCTATATAGGAACCAAATTTGTGAGTATCAGTTTGACTTTGAAATGGGAAAAAAGAGAGTACGTTTATTTTATATCTAAATTTGATTCGACTTTTCTCTTAATTTTTGTCAAAATACGGAGTATAGAGTGCAACTAAATAAAATATTATTTTCTATGATTCACAATGCAAGATTAAACCATGGTATTTCCGTGGGGTTGTCTATATATTAACTCATTCCTCAAGTTTTAAACACTGATTATAATATTGGAGACGAGATGGTTTACCGGCCAGTTATTATGAAGCAGCTGCTCGCTTCCAATCTTCTGGGCAGATTCGTAGTTCCGTTGTTTCGTCCAGCCGCAGCAACAGGTGTTTTGATTTCTCATTTTCTTAACATGGAATTACGATACAACAATAATTAATTGTTTAAACGTTTGTCATGTTGGTTGCACCAATAAATAAATGTATAAAGGAGTTGATTAAAAATATTTGTAATGTGAGTTCAAGATTCTTTTCACTTATAATTGTAAAAAGTAGCATGAAAGTACTCTAGAATTATAGATGCATATTGATTAATTTTTTAAATTCAGTTCTATATAAATTACTGCAACAAATTCTACATGTATGAGTGTTACAATCTTTATTTGGTATACACTCATATGCTGGTGTATTTGCATATTTGCTTATACTAATATGTATGAAAATTTTTCATTTTTTTTAGAACGGCTTTTCATTTTTAATGCTTAGCGTGATTTTGAATCTAAAGACATTGATAACTAAAGTAGATATGTTGAATCTAACGTGGGTAAAAAATTTCACAATTAATTTTATATAAATTAGTGTATCAAGAAAAAAAATTTCAATGAAGTTTGAATCAAATGTTAATGATCTTGTTAATATGTTTTTTATATTTACAATAAAGTTTACTAATTTTCATAAGTTAAATCATGTCATGAATTTTGGCTTACTACCTTCAAGAGTAATTTAGTAGTTTTACTATACATAAAATTTAATAAAAAAATTCCCGGCATTAATGCTTTATAACAAGCTTCGTAAGCTATACAAAAAGGCATCCATTACCAATTCTTTTAAATCAACATTTGAATATGTTGTACGGGCTATTCCATTTTTTTAAAAGAAATTATGTAGCATTGTAATATTTTTTCTTTCTTTATCCGACCACTTTTGAATTTTGTCCTTTTGTTGTATCACCAGTTGCATGTATCATTTTACCATTTTATCCTTCAATTTATACACTCCTGTTAATCGGAGAAGGTGTAAATTGGACAAAATAATACAGACACCTGTAATATGCTACACGAAAAACACGAAATTCAAAAGTACTTTTATAAGAAATTACTTGAGTACCAATTAGCTCTATGTGAGTATATCACACATCTTTTATTTTATATATTTACGTTTTATCAACATCATCTCATTCTGCTGATTCTTGGTAATAAAATGAGTGAATATGATTGTTTATTAATTCAGAAGTGTTTGATCGATTCTCACCTACCTTTGGGAGAAGGAGCTATCATATCGATCTTAGGGATGAAGACGAGGTAACTCCCGACTTTGACAGGCGCGAGGATGCTGAAAACTGCTACGTATTCGTACACATGCCTGGACTTAACAAGGGGGATGTGAAGTCAAAAGTTGTAGGTCGTAGGTACTCCTGGTTGACAATCGAAGGTGATAAAGTGCAGGAAGGTTACATGCGTATTAAGTACAAAGACGACTTTGATATACCAGAATTCATCAAGGGGAGTGGTACTATTGTAGGAGAAATGAATGATGGAGAGTTGACGATAACTCTTCCTAAGCTGAAAGAAGGGGAGAGCAATGAAGATTTCGAGGTTGAGATCAATTGAAACATTATATCATTAACATGATGAAATGCTAATTAAATAAATTCTAGTGTCTGGTTGAAGGGTAGATTTTACTTTGTTTCATTATGTTTTCTTTTCACTAGGAGGTTGTTAAAACTTTTTGCTTAATAAATTGCGTTTGGTTTTCTTTTTTTTTTTTTTTTTTTTTTTTTTTTTTTTTTTTTTTTTTTTTTTTTTTTTTTTTTTTTTTTTTTTTTGTTGTTGCAAAAGTCGATTATTCTTAGTGGTTGTTAAAGACTGAACACGAAAATCAATGATATAAAAGGTTGACGAAAAACCGTAGTTGATCTTCTATGTAGTTTTTGATAGAATTTTAATAAACACCGTCGTTAAAAAACAGGACCAACAAACCAAAACATGAACACAGCCGCCACAATCACAGAACACCTCTTAACTGTCACCTAGAATCTCGCCTTTGACCACCACCGTCGATGCTGCTACACTCGCGGGATCTGCCTACCGTCATGTCAGCATCTTTAGGTTATGATGTTCTTNTTTTTTTGTCAAAGTTCGGGTTTATTTGGTGTGTGAAATATTAAGAAGGGTTTTTGAAAATGATTGTTGGGTTTATGATAAAAATGAAATGAAGTTGGTTTGAAAATCGAACAACTTTTTTTATTTTATTTTTTTTCTTGAATTGAAGACTACTTCTTCTTTTTATAGTGCTTTGGCTTTTTTTTTTTTAATGTTTTCTTAAGTTGTTGTGTTCAGGAACAGGAGAAGAAAACCAACCTATGGGAATATGATATAACAAACGAAAGAAAATTTTTATTAAAAACAAATTTGGGGTTCTTGAAAACGAATATAAGAGCGGGAGGTAACTAGCATTTTCGATGGCGCCATGGCCACCAGCCCAACATCTCCGATGGCGCACGGTACCGCTGGTGTTGCCATGGTGCCTTGCGCTGTGGTTGCCAGCCAGCGCCGTGGCTTTTTCCAATTTTCTTTTTTTTGAAAAATCCAACCGTTTGTAACGGCTATATGACCGTTTTTTTTCTTTTCATTTAATATATTAAAACCTTAAAATTTAACCCTTTAAAAACTTTATAAATACCCCTTATTATTTCATACTTCACACACACTTTCATTATATTACTATTCTCTACTTTTCTTATTTTTTTTTACATCCAAAATGAATCCAAACTCACCAGGGATTAACAACATGCTAAACAACCCGTCGAACCAAATGCCGGGCTCGTCTTCGAATCCTGCTAACAATCCGGGCTCGTCTTCAAATCCATACCCTCAAGCGGGTTACTTTCCCACCTTCCAAAACCCATATATGAATCTCGAATAACAAATGTTATTTATTCAATGGAAATTACAACAACAACAACAATATACTCAATCTACTCAACCTCAACAAACAAACCAAGTCACCCCTTCCCAACCAAATTCGGACAATGCCTCCTTCCATCTAGTAGATGAAGACGAAGATGAAGATGATGAAGAAGAAGAAGCGGTCCCGACCCCGACCTCGAAAAAAACGAGGACAAAGACGATGACGAAGAAGCCAAAGACAAAGACGAAGACGAAGAAAACCAACAAAGACGAAGATGAAGATTTGGTCCCATCCCGACAACCTCGAGCTTTTTAGGAGCCAATAAGAGGAGTATCTTTTGGCGGAGTGTTTTATTCAAATTTTCGAGGATCCAAAAACGGGTGCGGATCAACAAAGAGATACGTTTTGGTACAAAGTGCTCGATGTATACAACAAGGAAGCCAAAAGGCTCAACTATACTATTCGCACCAAAAACATGTTGACGAAAAAGTGGACTCCAATGAATAAAGATGTCAAGAAGTGGAATACGGTAGTGGATGAAGCGGCTGTTATGAGTGGGGAGAATGATAGAGATTTTATGACCGTTGTCACGTATTGTTTAAGAAAACAACGGGTTATGACTTTAGACACATGATCGCTTGGAACTTTTTGAAAGACAAGCACAAGTTGAAAAATCCCGACTCGACTATGGCAAGACAAATCGTCTTCGGGTTACGGATGAAGAGCCCAAGCATTTTGGAGCAGACCCGTTGCTACGGCCAAATGGCATGTATCGGATTTCTAAGAGTCAACGTTCGTCAAACTTGACCGCTAGTTCTGATTCAAACCCGACAATGTTTTGAGAAATGTTGCAACAACAATACGAATTAGACCGCAAGGCAAAGATGGATGTTCTCGAATGAGAGTCACTCGCGAGAGTTACTTTATATGAATCTCAAAGGATTGTCGAGGAGATTCGAGTGCTACAAATGGAAACAAGCAAGATGGATCCGATCAACGCGGAGTTCGTGAAAGCCCAACAAGCACGAATCCGGGCAAAGTTTCCTACCAACGAGGAATAGGCTTTTATTTCTATGTTTATGTACTAGGTTTTTAATTTTATGCAACTTTCTTTTTTTTTAATGTAATGTGTATTTTTTTTAATTAATGAAGTTTATTTTAGTTAATATTGTGTATGTTTTATCTTATGGAAAAAAAAATGGACGACGAAACTACATTTTCTGGTGCCAAGGGTTACGGCGAGAATGTGGTGCCATGAGATTTCTGGTGCCATGGAGACTTTTGCTGACGTGGCATCACTTTTTCCCCACGGCACCACCTCCACGACACGAGGGTACCCAATACTCTTGTTTTTGTGTGGTTTAATCTTTTTGTGTGTGAATTGTTTTGACTTATGCAATAATGCCGAAGATGAGGATTAAAAATTTTGGTGGTGGTTATGTATGTGAAGAAGATGAAAATGATATTGATAATAAAGTGGGGTTTTGTTTGGTAGTGACAGTGGTAGTGGTAATGGTAGTGGTAGTGTTGCAGCAGTAGTAGTAATAATAATAAAGAATGAAGGGGAGGCAATTTAGTAACTTAATAATATCAAGATGACGGTAGTATAGTCAATTTGTATTATTTATCTACTCAAACTAACAGTCAATGAATATTTAGACTAAACGCGAAACGGGTATTCACATTTGGACTAACCTGGATAACTTTTTAAAAAAATCGATTGAAAATCAAATACCCGGCAACACATAAGGATCAAAATTGTAGTTAACTCTAAACCTTTATTAGAAATATCATTACATCCTATCTTTCATTAAAACACAACTATCAACACTCGAAAAACAAAAGCAGGTTAAAAAAATAAATTGCTTACATTAACATGACCGTATTTTACTTCACAATGAGTTACTTTTCGCAGTACCCTGTAGTCCGCATATTTTAGCATACAGTTTCTTTCGAGTCCCAACAGTGAGAACACCCATTTATTTCAAAATACCAAGAGTAGGAAGTGAAATTGCTTCTTCGTCAACCTCGTGCATTTCAAATACATAACTGCTAATAATCAGTAATGATTATTTCTTCACAACGGATGAACAGCGAATAATGAGTGATATTCGTTAAATTTTACATCTTTTAAATATTAGAATTCTCATATTTATGCATTAATAAATAACAAAAAGAGTAAAATAACGACGTTAGGTTTCCTCATTATCTCCCATGTCATGTGCAATGCACAAGAGGGTAAGTTTGTCCAAACATTTTTTTTTTTCATTTTCAACTCTTTTGTTCACTCACATTTGTACTTTCACTTCATTATTTTTTTTGTACTTTCATTTTCAAATATATTTTTTTTGTCCCTTATCCTCTTTCACCCACCTACACACACGACTAACTTAAATTCACTATAACCTGTAATGTACTTATTTTTACTTAATACGTAATAAATTTTTAGGATTAATTCATGTTTGTTGTTGGATTTTTTAGCTTAGGACAGTCAAACCTTAACTAGGTGTTCTTGTTTAAATAAGACCACATTTGAGTTTAAGAAATCACTACCCATATTTTTAATTAAGGATTATATCATGTAATTTCTTGCTAACGATTATATCATGATTGTTATTGGATTTTTTTAGCTTAGGAAAACTGTAACTAGGTGTTCTTGTAATTTCTTGTTTAAATATAACTTCGGGGACTAAACTAGTAATTTATACAAGATTGCAATCATGATCCATGGTCTTATCAGCCACCCTAGCCTTTTATCATCTTGATAAACGTCAGAAATTTGAGTGATTTGGCACAGTTTCAAATGATTCCTACATATTAAAGCTATTAAAACCATCTCATAACCAATTCTACTTTCCCTAAAACCTAAAATTGTTCACATTCCCAAATGACACAAAAAAGAATCCGACCAATGAATCTCCTAAACGTGTTTGCCACCGCATCAAACTCTTTTAGCTTGAAAGAACAAATGATCCTCCATATTCAAAGGGAGATTAGTAAAGAATGGAATCGTCATGCTGAAATGTTAAAGATGTGCCAAGAGTTGTTGGACGATGTTCAGCAAAGACAAGAGCTTATTAGGGAACTTGATTTGCTGCCTATTTCTGAGGTTGCTGAGGACAATATGTTTTTTTAGAGGTTGATTGTGCTCCATGATCTTGACAAGTGCAAGTCGATCATGAAAGTGGTCGACCAAGCTAGGGTACACATGGATCAGAATCTTTTTTTCTTAAAAATGCTCGGGTGTACATAGGATGGTTGGTGTTACGATGGTCATGAGATAGTTAAAGTTTTTTGTGTTTTCAGTTTAGTTTAAGGTATGTTGAGGTATGCATGTACATGTTTAGCTGTGATGGTCAGGGTGTTGAGAGATGTTATTTTGGGTTTGTGTTTAGTTGACTAACCATGTAACCATCTATGGTGGCAAGCATATGAATATACTTCATGTATTATGCTTAAAATTTTATGTTTAAGGTTTTGGGTTGTTTTTCATATTTTGATTTGTGCTTATGTTAAGGACTAAACATGAAATATTAAAATATTGAAATTTGAGGTTGGACTAAACGTGAAATCTTTACAACTTTACTAGTTGGATTTGGACTAAACTTGAAATGTAAAAAATCATTAGCATGTGACTATTTAAACTAGGGCTAATGGCCTCTAAATGTATCATAGTTGTCATCATTTTCTTCTATATGTATCGAACAATTTTTTTTGATATTATGTGTATTAAACTTGATTTTTTAGGCATTTTGTATACTTTATGACCATTTTGCCCCTCTCGTGTTAATAAAGTGAGGGGCAAAATGGTCATAAAGTACACAAAAATGCCTAAAAAATCAAGTTTAGTACTTAGAATAGCAAAAAAAATTGTTCGATACATATAAAAGGAATAAGTGACAACTATTATACATTTTGGTACCATTAGCCCTTTAACCTATGACACAATGCATAAAATCTGACAAGATATTGAAATGGGGTCTAAAGTGATTCAAATATATATTCAACATTTAGCTAGTAAAGTGAAGTAGCGATTATATATATATATACGTCTTTTTCACTTTAAGACAAGGATAATATATAAGTTTTTTTCTTTTCTTTTTTTTTCCTTATTTTTTATATGTTTGTTGTTTAAATCTTTTTAAAGTGTTTTTATTTGGAGTTATATGTTTAGTGGGTGCATTTTTTGTCTTATGTCTAGAATTTGATAATGAATGTTGCATACTCTCTTGGAGAATGCACAGTGATGGCATTTCATCTGCTCGGGGTAAATCATAAGTGATATGTCTGCCCACTTTTTTTTTCTTATAGTTTACCTACAATTAGTTTTCTTAAGCTATGTATCCCGTATTAGGATCCCCTATGCCTTATAGGAACCACTATAGGCCTACCCTAAGTTTTAAAAAACTCGAGGTTATTAGAAACTTTAAAACAAGTAGACTTACCTAGAAACACTAAAACTTATAATGATTAGGATCTTTTAGTATCAATATGCCTTTAGATGGGGGAAACGAACTTCCGAGGAATATAGCAAATCTTATTAGAAAATCCGCCCTTTTAGTTTTAAGGATCCCTACCCATCCGATATCAGACAATGTTCTAAGGGATAGAACATATATCTTCCGTCTATACGCGAGATTCTATTGGTTTGAACTTGCAAGAATGTGTATGTCGAATTTTAATCCTCATTATATTCGGCTTTGACATTATTCTTATCCCATCTTATCTTACGAACGTCTATAGAATGGCACGTACGAGATCAACTACTCCCGCTACTCCCACTACTCCCGCCATGACTTAGGAAGCCATCCGGCAACCAGTTGCCGACAGTGTGATTGCGGCACTAGAAGCTAGGGATGCTAACATAGCTAGAAACCCCGAAATTCCTGTGGTGAAGAAGAGTAACTACAAGGAATTTATGAGCTGTCAGCCCTTCAATTTCAAGGGGACAGAAGGGGCCATAGTACTGATTCACTGGTTTGAGAGGTGTGAATCAGTATTTTCTCGTTGTAACTGTACTGAGGATTGTAGAGTTAAGTTTGCTACCAGTACTCTTATCGAAGAAGCTTTGTCCTGGTGGAACTCGTATGCNAGTTGCCGACAGTGTGATTGCGGCACTAGAAGCTAGGGATGCTAACATAGCTAGAAACCCCGAAATTCCTGTGGTGAAGAAGAGTAACTACAAGGAATTTATGAGCTGTCAGCCCTTCAATTTCAAGGGGACAGAAGGGGCCATAGTACTGATTCACTGGTTTGAGAGGTGTGAATCAGTATTTTCTCGTTGTAACTGTACTGAGGATTGTAGAGTTAAGTTTGCTACCAGTACTCTTATCGAAGAAGCTTTGTCCTGGTGGAACTCGTATGCCCAGCCAATGGGAATTGAGGAGGCATAGAAGATCACCTGGACTGAATTTAAGAAGCTTGTGATTAAGAAATACTGCCCTCAAACGGATGTCAAGAAAATGGAAGATGAGTTTTACAACTTGACTGTAAAGGGGAACGATGTCAAAACTTATATTAGGAGATTTCAGGAATTGGCAACTTTATGTCCTACGATGGTGCCAACTACTGAAAAGATGATAGAAGTTTTCATCGGAGGTTTACCCCGGAGTATCGAAGGGAATGTTACTGCCTCTAAACCGCAAGATTTACAGGAAGCCATTAACATAACTTTGAAGTTAATGGATCAAGTAACAAAGCACGATTCTGTGCCAGCGCCCAACGATAATAAACGAAAGTTCCACGCTGGGAGATCTTTTAACAACACCAACCCCTATCCTCAACCAAACCCAACGCAAGAAGCTGCTAGAGCTTATGCCGCCACTCCAACTAAGGGAAGTGGTTATGCTGGGAAAGCCCCTCTGTGTGAGAGATATGCTTTGCACCACACAGGGCCTTGTTTCATCAAATGTACTACATGTAACAAGGTGGGCCATCAGGCAAAGGATTGCAGGCACAAAAGATCAGCCACTAGGGGCAATCTGCCACTAGTAACGGTCATTTGTCATGCTTGTGGAGAGAAAGGACACTATGTCAATAGATGTCAAAAGAAAAATACTGATGGTGCCCAGGGAAGAGCTTATATGTTGAGGAATAGGAATGACCAAGAAGATCTGAGTGTAGTCACGGACTTAGGATCTAACCCATTGCCTTAGGTATCTATTCTCACCCTCGCCTACTAAAAGTAGTTAAAATCTCGAGACGAGATTTTCTTTTAGGATTGGAGACTGTAACAACCCACTAATTTCCCTACTAACTTCCCATAGGTTAGATAAGCCTTACTAACTTAACTTTGGCCCTCACTAAACATTATCTAGGTTAGATATGCCTATAGCTTTTTCTCGAGTAAATTTTTTTGCTTTATCATATCACTATTACCTATATGATCTTTAGACAGGCTCACATATCCACCCATGTCAAACACCTCTATGTTTACATCATGTAAACATCCCAGTATGTCAAGTATAGGTTATAAAAATATTTTCACTAAGTAATCTATCACTCTAGTATACTATACCTATCAGAAACCCTAATCAAACCCTAATTGCACCTATGTGTTTATAAAACCCTAATTGCTTATCTAAGATAGTTTGAAAGTGTTCAAGGCTTAGGTATGAGTTACATTAGCAACCTTTGGATATTTTAGACTTCCTAGAACATAGTACAACTCCCTAGGACCTAGGTACAAGTCCCTTAAGCATAAAACCCTAAATAGGTCATAACATCCCGGAACTAGGTCTAAACTATCCCAAATCATTAATATAAGCTACCACCACTTAGTATAACCCTCCTAGGACTTAATATTTGTCACTAAACACTCATAGGACCCTAATATAGGCACTAAAACTTAGGCTAAACCTTAATTTCTCACTAAGTATAACTAGGTCTAAACTTAACTTATACTAGTCAAACCTAAACCATAGCACCTCTAAAACCCCAACCTAGCACCCTAGAACCTTAACTATGCCAAGCACACACCCTAGCACCTCCCTAGCTAGCACACAAGGAGGTGCATCACCTCCTTGTCACCACCTTATGCCGCGGCCAAAACCACAACACAACCGGCCTATGGCAGCCCCCTAGCTACCCATAGCCACCCTTAGTCACCCTACTATCCCTCCTTAGTCACCAAGTAGCTGTGGTTAGTCACCTCCCCCTGGACACCTCCTCCTTTCTTTTCTTGATCGCTACTCCAAACGCACCCTATAAATAGCGAACAGCCCCTATCACTTCAAACCTTCCCTTCCTATCTTCTCTAACTAAACATTTCTGTATTACTAAGTCCCTATAAGCCTTAGAAGTCGAGTAGCTAAGCCCTAGATCCTTGTCGAGTTCCAAAACTAGCCGAGAAACCCTAGTTTCCCTCGTTATCCCTAGTTTCACCAAAGTAAGCTTAAAATTTGATCATTTTAGCCTTAATAATGACCTAGGATACTTAGGAGATGCCTTAGACCCTATAGGAACCTAAGCTAGAGCCTTGATCATTTTCTTTTATAAGTTTTCATTTAGAAACCCTAAGTTTGGAAAAGTTGGTATTTATATGCTATATTGCCTTATCATGTGCTATAATCTGATTTAGATGACTTAGTTATACATATATTAGTTAAACATAAGCTAGAAAACTCTTTTGTTTCATAAAAATATAGTTTACATGATTTTTGGACTAGTTTTGCAAATGTTTTCATGCATAAGGCTATGTATGGTAACTTTCTAAAAATATGAAGTCCAGAGACTATTTTTGACATTTCTTAGAAGTAATAAGTATAAGGACCCTTTTTGCAAAATTCTAAAACCCTAGGATAGAAAGTAGTTATAAACTTTGACTCCTCCCAAACTAACCAGTTAACCAGGTGTGGTCAACTAAGTCAATATGAGGGAGAGAGTGATCAATGTATGATCCGGTGTAAGCACAGTGTATCCCCGGGTCGTTATGTCCCAGCGAGATTGAAATTATGTTTTGGGAAAACGTTCTGGAATGAGTGATTTGGGAATAGTAACAAGATAATGATTTGGATTTGATTTTACACTACTGATTGCTTGGAATTAAGATAATGAAACAATATTAACAATTACAGGACATCGGATAAACCTAAAATGCAAATGCGTGCTGAAAAAGTGGGAATTACACAAAAACAAATTACAGGGGGTGAAAATGACTTTTTTACAAACTTAATATAAAAAGAAAATTAAATTAAAAAGAAAATTATTTTTTTGATTATTTTAATATTTAAATATTAATTAATTACTAAAACTATTTAGAAAGTTAATTAAAACTAATTTATAACAAATCTAAAAATGATTAAGATTACAAAATTACACTAAAAATTTGCAAAATTAATTTCTAAAAATCTAAAATGACTTAAAAGAAATATAAAAATTGAAAATAAATATTTTTGTCTTTTTCTGAATTAAATATTAATTAATTACTAATTATACTAATTAAACTAATTTAACTAATTTAAATTACTAATAATACTAAAACTGACTTAGAAAATTATGAAATATTTTATACAACTAATTAACCATTACAGGAATCCTAAAAAATTATAAAAAGTTTATAAAAACTATTATTACACTATTTTATTAATTATTTACTTAATTACTATTTAAAAACTATTTAAACTAATTTAAATGAGAATAATAGTAAATGAACAGAGAAAATTACAAATCCAATTTTTACAGAATCTAATTAATGTGCAAAATCTAGGAAAATTATAAAAATGGATCTGAGATTAAATTTAAATACTTAAACTATTTTCTTTTTGGTTTTTTAATTAAAACTATTTTAACTATTATTAATTATTATAAATACTAAATGAAAAGATAAAAATCTAAGAAAATTATTATAAATACTACAAGTGACAAGGAACTTATGAAAATTATAAAAATGAAAATTGCTTTTTGAAAAAGCTGAGCAATAAGCCAAATGGCTTAAATAGAAGTTATCACTTTCTTAAAAGTGATGATTTTTGAAATTTTCTTTTTGAGAAATGTTTATATACTGAAATTATGGAACTTTAATAAAAACAAAAATTTTAAAACTTAAAAATAAGCAGTATGCACACTTAAGTTTCCCACAAATTGATTTTTTGTTTGAAAATGAGATTTTGATGGTGAAAAAGCTATGCAATGCACACAAGCTACAAAATAAGCTTTAAACTACTGAAGTGTATGTAAAATAAGCCAAAGCTACTGAATAAGCACACTGAATAAGCAGAAAACTCAAATAGCAAATCCAAAAGCACATAGAAACAAACAAGCTTGCAGGTTATTACAAGGTGAGATTAAGCTAGGGGCAAGGGTGCTAAAGCTCAAAATAAGCTTGGAACCAATAAGCTAGCTAGATGAGTTTTTAATAGAACCAAAATTCACTCTGTGGGGCCCATAATGAAGCCTGTGGGTCCCTTTGAAGTTGGGTAGGTCACACTGGTAACTCAGTGTCAAAATGAAATGGGGCAAACAAGATGGGACTAGCAGCCCTACTAAATAAGCTGAAAACCTAAAAACAAGCCTTAGACCTTGAATTATGGCTGGTTGGCTTTCTAAAAAAACAAAAATCCAAAGGTGAGTCCCACTAATAAGCCTTGTGCAACCTTGGGAATTTGGGTGAAAATCTGTGCACAGGGGAGCTTTTGGAAAAAGTGCTTAAAAGAGACAAGCAAATAAGCAGTTTAAGTAAGTTGAAATAAATAAACAAAAATATTTTAATAAAGATGAGCAACCAAAGTTTATTTTCCCAAAAGCACAAAAGGTGAAACCTAATATTGAAGCCTAGAGAAAATGAGCAATTTTATTCAAAAACTTTTTTCTGTGGAATTTGACTTTTTGATTTCTTGAAAACTTTGACTTTGGTGAGTTTTGATTAGGTCCTAGATACTTAAAATGATGTATTAAGCTATAATGAAACTAAATTAAGCTGTATTAACAACTAATAATCCTATATAATGATTATGAGACTTCAAAATCCAACAGTGAACTCATGAGATGAATCTAAACATGAGATTGACTTTTATTCAAAGAGTAACTAGTTTTTATGGTTTGCCTGAGTTATTTTGACCTAATGCAAATTGTATCAACCAACAACAACCAAAATAACAAGCCTTAGCACACTTAAACAGTTTTAACCAAACACTATTTTATGAACTTAATTTCTGATTTTCAAATCAAAACAAGCAAACTGAACTAGAAACATAATAGTAGCAATCTAATATGATCTAACACAAATAAATAAGCATAAATTAACAAACAATAAACTGAGGAATACTAGAACTAGGGAAATGAGAAAGATTCTTACTTCATGCCATCCAAGCTAAACTGAAGTACCCAAGGACCAAAACACTTATCCTATAGCTTCCCAAGAAGCACTAAACCAAGGCCATCCATTATACACCCTGCTCCAGCTTTCTTCTTCTCTTCTTCAATGATTTTTTATTTTTTTTATCTATTTAATGTAATTTTTTTTGGTATTTTTGGATAAGACTACTACACTGGTATTTATGTTTCTAAAAGCTTTCAGAAGCTTTCTGGGAGCTTAAGTGAGCTTATTGAGTCCATAACAACAACTATTAACAACATTCATACTATATTTGAATTTTGATCAAAGTTAAGCATAAACTGAATTTCAAAAGATAACTGGATTTGATTGATGAAACTGAATTTAGATTACAACTAAACACTTAGTACATTACTTAGAAATGAAAATTACACTTGAAATTGACTAATTAGTAAAAACGACAATGAAAACTAAAATTAAAATCTACTGTGGTCTTCTTCCTTCTCTCTGTCTTTTATAGATGCAAATTAGGGTTTAGTGGGACCCTCTGAGTCTTTCCCACTTCTTTCTTGAGCCATTGGATCATTTATAAGCAATCTGGACCATTGGTGAGTTTTGGCGCCAAAAAGGAAGGTGCAATTTGCACTGTGGAGTTGCAACAGCGGTGGGTGGTGCATTTAATGCACCTTGGCTTGTTAGGTGGGTAGTGGAAGGGGCGGTGGAATGTGATGGAGATGGTGGGGGTGTGAAGTGATGTCTCTGCAAGTTGGGGTGGGGAAGAAGAGAGGGAAAGAGAAGCGTTTGACCAAGGTCAAACGGGGGTCTGGGTTGGGGGGTTTATTATAAAACGGGGGGTTGGGCTTGTGGGTTATTGGGCTTGCAAAGGAGAAAAGGGCCAAGGGAAATGGGGGTGTTAGTTTTTGGACTGGATTTGGGATTTGGATTTTTGGGGTTTTTGGGGTTTTTGGGTTTATAGTAAATGGTATCCGTTTGGTTTATAAATTTCACAAGGACTAATTATGTAATTTTTGCAAAGATGAAGGACCTGAATTGGCAAGCTTCCAAAGTGTTCCCAGGGGTCATTCTTGCCAAGTCTCAATAACCAAAGGACCAATGTTGAATATTTCCACTTTTGAATTTCCAGGGACCATTTCTGCCAAACTTGAAACTTCAAGGACCAATCTTGTAATTTCACCAAACTTTTCACCCAATGATTATTTTTGCCAAAGTTTCATAATACAAGGATCATAATTGTTAATTTCCAAAAGATTTTAATCCCAGGGGCTATTTTTGACACTTTTGCAAAGTTCAGGGACTAAACTTGTAAACTTTTGGAACTTTTCATCAAAGGACTAATTATGA
>LBNU01022563.1:31723-42017 GCA_014162995.1 Artemisia annua
GAAAAAAAAGCTGAATAATTAAGATTATTAAAAATAAGCTCATAAGCCCGATTGCAAGGTTCTTTTTGAGATTTATCAATATTTGGAATACATGTATGTTGTAAGACGTGTCATATTTAATACTCCATTTATGTTTTTCGATTCAATGTTAAATGTTGTTTCGAGAAAAACATGGTTTGGAGTTAATGCATGTAAGTATAAACACTGCTCCACTTTCAAGTTCTTTGTCTTTCATAAAGTGCAGAACCACATCAGTAGTTTAATAATGATCCCCTGTAGTTGCAGTTTGATACCGTACATTAGGCGTACAATGTGCCAACAAAAAAGATCACATACATGTGTTTAAATACCTTAATCATGTGTCATTGAACTATTGAAGCATGAATGTATAGAACATGAAAATGATGACAAGCTTGTTTTTTTTGCTAGCTGTCCTGTTTCAGACTGTCATCACTACTCACAGTTCTGATTTTACGATAAGAGAGGCTACTATTGATAAGATTAGAACACCTTTTAACTAAAACAAACAACGTCTAAGGGTCTAAGGCAGTTATTTATAAAGCAGTTATTGAAGTTAACCCTGATGCAGTTATTGAAGTTATTTATTAAGTTGATGTAACAACTCAATCCAATTTATAAAGCAGTTATTGAAGTTAACCCTGATGCAGTTCTTCCAGCTAAGAAAGCTGATCAAGAGCAAAAGGCTCACCCAAGTCGCACTTTGGGTTGCATGGTGTCCCTATTTTGCTGAAGGATAACATTGCTACCAAAGATAAGCTCAACACGACTGCTAGATCTTATTCTTCTTGAGTCGGTGGTCCCTCGAGATGTTGCTTCAGTCGGTGTGATTAAGAAGTTGACAGAATCAGGAGCGATCATACTTGGAAAGCAAGCTTGAGTGAATGAGCTGATTACAGAAGTTCCAGTGCACTATGCACATAGTGGTTGGAATGCCAGAGGTAAACAGGCAGTTGTTATGCGGTGTTTAGGTTATCTTAGTTAATAGTGCTTATGCTTGTTAGCTTATAAGATTAATAGCTATATAAAGTTAATCAGAATCTTATTGGGTTATTGTATTGTAAAAAAAGAGGTTCAGTAACCTTAGCCAAACAGACCCTTAGCTCAATAAAGATAGTTGAATAAACAAACCCAAACATCCCCTAAGTAGATTCATCTTGAAAGATGGCAATTTAATTAGATTAACCCGGTGAGGCTGCGTACATCTAAGTCAAAAGGCTCGCCCTCCACGCGTACATCCGTTTACCCGTTTATCATTTTTTGCAAGAGAAAAGATGAATTCCACACTTCTTTTGTATTTAACGACTTCTTAATTTGTATAGAACCTGTTGCAACAAACATGGCTACTGTATCTGTTGGGTCACTGAATTCCCAAATTCTTATAAACTAGGATTTGAACATAAAATAACCTACGTGTTTAACTACCTTTAACACAATCAAGTCACTGAGTGAACAGTCACTCAGTGAGTCATCTTCAGGATGCTTGGGACAAGCTTAAGAAGAAAAGCTTTCCATTCAGTGAGGTGGATTCTCAGTGATTGGCACCTAAGCCAAAGAAGAAGGTGATGGATTCGGTGAGTGATGACAATAACTCACTGAATCCCAAGTTATTCCTCACTGAAGCAACAAAAGCTAAAGACTGAAGATTAAAGACATGAAGCCTGAAGAATGGGCGGGGCAAGGCGGGAAACGTTTGAAATTACAAAGAGTGTCAGTATCCTTGTAAAGTCAAACTTTCTCTGAATGGTGTGAGTTCAGGATGGTGTCATATCTGAACCTCAGAAAGTTGCATTGTCCTATACCCAAAATAGACTTATGTAACAGAGACAAAATACGTAAGTATTTTGTCTCAACTAGGCTGATGTAATCTTTGTCTTTTTCACAACGGTTGTAATATACTTGTGTATAAATAGGAGTCATAAGAGAGAGTAAAGGTTGCGGAGTTTGTGCACTTAATGCTTAGACATTCACAAACTAATCTTTACTCTCTCCAAATAGCAACCATACCTAAGATAGCTTAGTGGGTCTTTTGTTGCTACTTAAGCATAGCTTAAGTTNCGTCCTAGGTAATATTAGTAGAGTTTACGAATTGTCTATAAAAATGTTCTGTAGAAACAACATAAGCGTACATCAAGACATTTTAGTAAACTTGCTAAATATCATATAGGCAGAGATAAGTACATTTTCTAATAACTTTACAAGTTTACTTTCCAGTATACATTTTTATCAAATAGAAAGTATATAAATACACTCATCACATGGTATTATCAGTGCGTTCGTAGAATGTATATCTTTTCGAAAGCATTCTTGTTAACGAATGTCATAGACTTGTAAGCATAGGTCAGTAGATTTTGGTAGCATATGGGTTTGTAGTTGACTTTGGAAAAAGATTTTTGTTAAAAAAGGATTTTAAATTGGAATTTTTTTAGGGGGGACTTGACAAAGGATTTTGTAAGAGTATGTCATAGATTGGGCTGTAAATTTTGGTAAACATCATTGGCTAGTTTTTAGGAACGATGGTTTTGGGGAACCGTTTACTGATAAATGAGCAAATCAAGCTTTGGTTGGTTTTCTAAGGAACTTGGAAAAGAAAACACACATTCTCATCTACACTTAGCATAAATCTTAGATCAATAGAAACCATGTATAAACATAATTAATCACCCTCATTATCGATGATCATAATGCCTCTAACATTCATTCTTTGTTGCAAGCATATCCATACATCTTGATCCACCAAAGAAGGCGTTGGAAGGATCTTGCCATCATCATCCACCAGAGTGTACATACATGAAGAGTTCATCACAAGCAAGCTTGAGGAGACTTGGCTGATCTTCATCCATTGAAGGGCCCTTGTCTGATCAATGGAAGTTCTTTTAATTAGTCAGCTTCATATCCACTCTGACGATTTATGTCTTGGCATCGATCATTTGTGACTCAGTTATGTATAGATTAGATGGTTGCTGAGTGTTGGTTTGGCCAGTGAAAACACAAGGTTTCTAGTGTTGGGGCCACAAACATAGTGGGGAGTGTTGTACCCTTGGTAAGAAGAACTTAGCGGGAGTTGTGGTACCCTGTTGTAAAAGGCAGACTAGCAGGGAGTGGTTGTTACCCTTGGTAAAAAGGAACCCGGGTATGGAGGCGTTTGGTATCGGAAAAAGGGTGTAAGGGCGCCCCCGCGACGGATTGTCAAAGGTTCTTGCTCTCCGGCCAAGGCAAGGGAAGCTTGTGGGGAGTCAGTTGAAGTAACTATCGAGTTGGGTACTCGGGGAAGTGGAGCGTAGGGCGGAAAGGAGATCCGCTGACCGAACCACTATTAAATCCTCGTGTTCGCGGTTGCTCTTTTCCTTTTACTTTTATACTGTGCACTATCATTATTGGTTTGCGTTGGGTGACTTCGAGTGTTTATTGCCTGTGGTGTGACAACTTGTGTATATCATCATGCTTTATATTCAGTGCATAAGAGCTGGTTATTGCATTTCTTCATGATTACAACAGAGCTTGATCGGGAAAGTTTGTCGATACGGATGTTTAGCAAAAGAAAAACAAACCGGATTAATAATGGGCGTAACTTGACACAATGGTTTATGACTGATATTTGGGATAACAATAAGTCTAAAGATTTATTAAACGGAAACGTATGTCACGCGCGGAACCGCGGGCTGCTACGATTTCACAATTGGCTTACCACGAGCCTCGATAGCTGCTTTGATTTTTCAAAACCACAAATGATTTTTAAAATATGGGGAGTACGATCCATGTATCAAGCATTACCATTGAAGCAACGGCGGGCCAAGCCTGGATAGATAGGAAAAATTGTTTCGCCCTAAATAGTACTTTATAAGTTCTGTTGTTACATGTTACTTTGGTATACAAGCTTGAAGGTTTCCTTGCAAAAATAAAAGAGAAGGATTTCTTAAAGAATTCTTTAAGTGTCCTAATTATGTGCTTAGAGCTAATTTTTACAAAAAATACGTTTTTTAAAAAGAGCGTTTTGGGAGTTAACTAAAAATTTGTATGAATAGATCACCTCCAAACGATGATGGTTAGATAAGTGGTATTAGTGTAGGAAATGAAGCGCGTAAAATAACGTGTAATTAACCGGATGTTTGCTATTCAAGACCTAGGTAAGTCCGTACATGTTGTCTCCTTTATGTCAAGAATACGATTTGGCTGGAGATCGATGGTCCTTACTGCCACGAACAAAAACGTTATTAAAGGGCGGCAGAACCCTGTTATTTCGGTCCTTGAAAATCCGTGAGGTACAGTAAACAAGTTTTACTGTCCAACTGTTCAAGAGAATCATAACTATTGACCCGTAAGCGGTCCGGTATGAGTCACGCCACCTACAATTTGCAAGGAGATTGTGTCTGACCTTCTTTTAAAAAATGGATGTTATGCGCTACAAATCTGAATTTGAAGTCAAGAAGGAACTAACATACTATAGTGTGTCCAACAATATTAAGTTTTGTTTGACGTTAGAACTCAAACTTTTGAGTTTGGCGGGCAATTTTAGTTAGTATCCTTCGAGAGCATTAATATGATTGTCGAAACTATAGAATTTGTTATTAGGTTTATACATCGGAAAGGAACACATAATCAAGCTGCTCATACATCGTCACTGTTTTTTTTCTGTTAATACAAAGCGACGTGTCAACAAACCCGTAATTTCCGGTCATTTGTCCATCCCGACAATTCACTATTCATCAGTTACTATTCCATCGTTTACTATTCACGGTTTCACTATTCATCATTTTACTATTCATCGTTTTTGGACTCCGTTAGTGATTTTGAGAAGCGTTACTATTCACCTGACACTATTCATCCCGAGAGAAAATCACTATTCATGGTTACTATTCATGTCATCACTCATTTCATCGTAAACGGGGTTTACGGGTATTCATATTCGCGTAACCGTTTTGGTTTAACGGCGAATTCATACATTAGCATTCAGAACATGTCACACGGACTAGAAATAGTCTGCATATCATCCCGAAGGCATTTGCATACTATTCCACTCGTAAGTTTCACAAATTAACATATTACGTATATTTGACGAATTACGTATATTGATTTTCAAATAAACGCTAACGCGCGATCACAATATGAGGTTTACACGTCCGACATTCCTCATTTTATTCCCGACATGTTTTTAAGTTCATTTTAACATCCCGGAGATTTCAAAGTTCATTTACCCGGTATTTTGGTAAAAACGTTATTTTATTACGTAACTTACGTAACTTACAACGGTTTTAGCTTTAACTAACTAATTATCGTCCTAACAACCGGCACTTGTCCCGAACATGTTTTTATCATTTTTATGACTTCTTGATACCCCGACAAACATTGTGAAAATTTATTTCTAACGATTCCGGTACCCGATTTCTTAAACACTTTACATAACCCAAGTTACAACAATCTTCCACTAACTCTTCAAATTAAATCAACCAACACCCCCCCCCACATGGCCGGCCACCCCACCCCCTTCCTAATCCCTTACAATGTCTTACAAACCCATACCCATATCCCTTGAATTATGGATCTTGCACCCAAGACCTTTTTATCACACCTTATCTTTTACTTTCACATAGTTACTTGGTGTAAAACAAAAATATCTCTCCCTATTCTCTCTAGGCAGCCGGCCATAGCAAGAAGGAGACCAAAATCATCCAAATTTTCCAAGCTAAAGTCATATTCTAGCTTCCTTGATCATCCTTGTTAGGTGTTGGTGTTCAAACTCAAGGATTTCTTAACTTTTCACCATCAAATCTCTTCCAATCTTCCAAGTAAGTTTGTGAACATCATCCTCACCATGATTTCTCTTTACTAACATGCTCATAACATTTACTTGCTATTTATACATGTACATTATGTTTTATACCACTCTTTTTAATGTTTTTACAAGTTTTAAGCCCTAGGAAGCAAACCCTTGTTAACACTAGCTATTTTTCATGGTTGGAAGTGTTTAGGAACCCTTGACACCTTAGGAAGGTGTAAGGTAGAATAAGTGGCATTGTGGAGTTGCTAGGAAGGATTTTTGGACAAGTTGTTAACTAGAAAATGGATTTTTACAAGTGTTTATAAGCTACTGTCCCAAAAACTAAAACGTGGGAAACTCAGTGATTTCTGGGCTATTTTTGGCCAAACATTTAGAAAATACATTCCGAGACGAAACCGTGGCCGAAAACGGGGATAAAAACGGATTTATAACGAAGGAGATACGATTTTTACAAGTTTAACGACTAAAACTAGTTTTCCGGAAAAACTGCTTGCTGTTTGGTATTATTCGACGGGTCATTTGAGGCGTTTGGCGAAACCTAGATGACCCGAGCTCTTAAAAATGTGTTAGTATACCTCTTTACCTTTTCGGGGATATAAAGAACGTAGAAAACGGGCTTATAACGAATACGTTATTCACTTTTCAAACTAGATATATATACTAATTGTTGACAGCTTTGGTATTTAATAAACATAGTACGTACTAAGGTATATTTTTCAAGTAACAACGATTGAAGTGCCGTTTTCCTTAACCGTTGAGTCCCGTACCATCACTAGTTCACTAACACATCCATGTAATGACTTCAAAGGTTTTCTAAACGTCAACACCGAACACTTATACTTTATATATATGTATAAGTTACATGACTAGTTTTACATACTAATTTGGACGTATATTTACCAAGTGTTGGAAAACATCGGATTTCAACGATAACTTATATTTTCAATGTACGAGTGGTATAGATAGCATGTGCATGTTCATTCATTGTCTCATTCCATTATCTCAAGTAGAGTACATGCATACATTATAGGTTGCGGCTAGTGTTCGTACCTATTGTTGCCAAGCATTGCAAGTGTTCAGTTTCCGATCATTCATTGTGTTCCGAGTTCATTGCATCATCACTCGAGGTGAGTCATAGCCCCACTTTTACTTGTTTAATTACTTTACAATCTCTTTGGGGGAGATACATGCTCAATTACAAGTTTTCAATTTATGATTTCACTTTAAATCCCACGAGGGAGAATTTATTGCAACTGTTTCCATACGAGCCAAAGTAGTAGACTTCCTGTACATAGCTTAAGTTGTTTCCTTGCCTTGTGAAAGTCCCTCCATCATGAACCGTTAATTATGTTTAAGCGAGAGTGAGTGGATAGATCTATTGAGGGTGACGCCTCCATCCGTGTTGGTTTTGACCAACAGTCAAGCGGATGCATTTCATTTCTTTTTCATTTGAGTGTCTGGCAAAACACTCTTAAGGGCACCAGAGAATTCAGTCATAGCGTCGGGGTCATGAGCTTAAGGCTATTGTACTACTATTTTTACGTGACTTATGTCATGCCTTTTTATACTTGTGGCTATCGTATAACATTTACTTGTGATTACCGTAAAAGTATTCCGATTACATAATTCAAATCATGTTGGCGGTGGGTTGTGAACACACAGGTTGCAAGTCTTGTTATGGCCAAGACTTGGAACCGGGTGGATTTACAATGCCTTCGCTGGGAAATCCTCATTTTAAGGCGATACATTTTACATTAAACTCTATGAACTCACCAACCTTTGTGTTGACACTTTAGCATGTATTTTCAGGTTTTTATGCAATGGCACGCTACAGGAGGTTTTGGCAGGGCATGGCATGGTCATAGAAGACTCTGATATTCATACAGGGACCGTTTAAATTATTTTTAAAGGCCTACTTCCGCATTACTTTTAACAATGTAAATTCAACGCATTTTGTTAAACTATTTTATTCTAAATGAATGAGATGAAACCGTTCTTTGCACTTGTGTTGTGGTACCAATTGAGTCGCACCCCAAAAACATTACTTTCCGCTGCAAACCATTTTTGGGGGTGTGACAGATTGGTATCAGAGCCTTGGCTATAGAGAACTGGGTGTTTTTGAAACCTAGACTATAGCTACCTTCATGAAAACTTAACCTATGACCGCCACATGCCTGCCTGCCAAGCTGATGCCTCATCGGTAGTTTGTTGCTGACTTATGAGATGAGAATGTATCTCATTATTGGATATATCATACTCACTTATTCTAGTTGATTACCATACTTTTCTTTCATATTAATAGGCTTACATATCATATGCATTTCATTATTACGCCTTTTCCTTGCGTAGTTTCATCATCCGACCTCGAGTTTGGTCATTTGCATTAGTCCTTCAGGAAAATCTTTTCATATGTGAAGGACATAGGATTAGAATAACTGAGCTGAGTATTTCCGAATTCATGGAACCTTGGTGGAATGTAGACTGGTCATCTACATTCGACCTGGGACAGGAAGATGTGGACTGACCACCCATATCCGACTCAGAAATGAATTTTGCAATACTGAGAGTAGTTATGATGAAATTATGTCCGGGTTGCATTCCTAATTGATTTTTCCAAATGTTTCATTCATGTGTGCGTACTCAAACGTTGTAAGAACATTCACACCTACACCACTACGTTTACCATTGATTGGAAGTACGCCGATAAATCATTGCATCTCATGAACGTCCCCATTGTGCACCATACATCTACATCGCCGTACTCTCTTTCATCATTGTTATGTGACTTCCTCATCATTGTTAGGTGACTTCCTCATCATTGTTATGTGATTTCTTCATCATTGTTATGTGACTTCCTCATCATTGTTAGGTGACTTCCTCATCATTGTTACGTGATTTCTTCATCATTGTTATGTGACTTCCTCACCATTGTTCATATAGCGGTTGTTACAGTCATTTCCCTTCTCACCATCACTATCATTTCCCCTCCCCAATCCCATATACAAGGATTAGACGACACCCTATGGATTCCTAGGTCACTCACCACTCACCACTCTTAATATTGATAAGTGGATATTATCAAGGACCTTCCTAGGAAAGACTTTCCATACCACCTATGAGGTGGATCCCTCAGTACATTAAGGCCATTCAAAACTCAACGAAAAACTTCAAGATATCACAAAACCATTCGAACCACTATCACTGGCTTGATCGCCACAATTTCATCATCTAGAAAGTTTTGGCTCGACTGAATTACAAGATTCGTTACGGAACGAATGCTCACTAAGCAACGCTATAGAGATAAATCCAACCTCCTAACCAAGATTATAGAACATTCAATTGGACACGACCTCACCAATAGACATTATTCAAACATGTTAGACACCTACGCATTTGTGCAGACATACCAACCCAATTATTTCATCCCCTTAATACTTTCACTTTCAAATGGATTTTTCTCCAAACCACAGTTATACAAAACATATATCTTGTAAGAAATACTTTTCTGAAGCACTCGTTTTGGACAAGCAAATTCCTTTTGGGATAATCTCTGCAAAACTATTAGACGTTGAAAAATTTTAAACATCAATCCTTGGAAAAACCATACCATTCGTCTCATCTTGAAAATGGTCCTCTCATGCATAACTACTGAATCTTTAAACATCAAGAAAAATGTTACTTAGAAAGCCGTTTGCTTAAAGTTACAAGTTCATTTATTCAGGAAAGGTTTATGAACCAAACACACCATCTTAAAACAAACTTTAAATATCAATCACTATATTGCATCACTTATACATTTAGGGTTTTGTGATTTGACGACATAGAACTTGGGGAAAACCTTAGTAATGGAAACTAAGCACCGTAGGTGGAGAAAGACTCGATTCATGATATTCTTGCAAAGGATCACAACCATATCCTAACCTATTATTCACAATAACGTCCTTTGACGGACTTAACCTTGTAAGACTTTTTCCATAAGATCCATGATACCTATTCCGATCATACCTAATAAGAAGATTCGATTTACCTCAAACTTTTGATAATTTCTTTAAGATTCCTTTGGAACTACACCATCTATCATCTTCAGACCAATGGTCAGAATTTGAGAACAATTCAAACATACGGAGATATGCCCAAGTCGGGTGTGATGGACTCTGGAAATGGTTGGGCTAACCATTTACTATAAATCGGATTCACTTACAACAATAGCTATCACCAGATCCCAAGGACAACACCATTTGAAACATAATTCACCAAAGTATGAGAAACAAACCCGAGATACATTGGACCGTTTAAGATTCATTTTTGAATTGGCCAGCTGACATACCGACTTGAGTTTCCATCGGAGTTTAGCAAACACATGTATATCTCATCTCACATTTCAAACCTCGAGAAGTGCATTCCAAATGAACCACTCGTAGCATACTTCATACCATTCCATTAGAGGAAATTCAACCCGACCATAAGTTTAACTTGGTGGAGAAACCAATGAATCAT
>LBNU01022563.1:45754-58716 GCA_014162995.1 Artemisia annua
CATTTCATCAGAGAACAAGTGGAAAAGGGAATCGTGGAACTTTACTTTGTGAGGACGGAATTTTAGCTGGCTGATATCTTCACTAAGGCACTTCCTAAAGAACGGTTTCAATTCATTCTTCCGCGTCTTGGAATGAAGAGTATCACCCCTGAGTCACTCAAAAGTCTTCAGGAGGACAATGAGGATTAATGGATTCACTTCACATATCCTTGTACATATCCTATGTTAGAAAAGAAAAATACAAAAATATAAAACCAAGAAAAACCATAAAAATCTGAAAAATACAAAATACCAAAAATAGTTTGCCTAAATTATGGTTTGCTATTACTCTAGATAGCAACCCGGTTTTCAAAATCTGTGGAAAACACATCACCATGTTTTTCACTGTGTTCGGATAATCCGAAAAGTTGTACGCTTCAGTGCAACCTTTCTAGAAAAAGAAGAGAAGTCTTCTTTCATCCCAAAATCTCTTTCTTCTAAAATTCTTCAAAAGAAATTTTGTGGTTTACAAGGTGGCTATCGGACTTAAATTTTCTCAAATACCTTGCTGCTCAACTTAATGACTACTAAACGTTAAAATTGAAAACGGGTCATTAATTGAGGGGGAGCGTATTTGCTCCAAATTTCTGCACCTTTAAAATTGTGTGCACCAACAGCAGTGAAATTCAAAAAGTGTCTCTAAATCAGTAAACGTTTAAAATTTTGTCACATTTCTCTCAAAAGTTTCTTCGAAAATCATTTAAATCAATTGGGATCACAAAATCTCAAAAGATTTGAAATTTTATGATCGGGGGAGAGAATGTGATTTAAATATGAAAACTGATTTAAAAAGTGATGTTTTTGGACTCAAAGGCTCCCGTATGTGCAAAAATTTGAAGTTTTTGAATTTTAATCAAAGCACATATTGAGGGGGAGCAAGTGTATAAATGGTGAATAAATGATCTCAATTGTTCGCTTTCCCATATGTGCCAAAGTTTTAATAACTTTTAAATTGAATAAATCAATATGCACATATTGAGGGGGAGCAAGTGGCTAAGAGTCTTTCACGTGTTTTTACAATAACAAGTAGAAACCGTGAATTGATTATGACTCAGATTTGACTCATGAATTGACGAAACACAAACGTTAGAATTCGAAAGGAGTTATCCAAGTAGAAAAGTACCGCTTCGAGAAGCTCTTCTTAGATGTATACTTTGACGGGTCTAACTTCCTTTTTAAGGAATGTTAACAACTTCAAGTTAGTTATTAGGGCTAGTTATCACCTAAAAGCTGATAATGGATCCCTTTAACTAAGCAACGTAAACGTGTCCCTAGGGTATATGTCTATTAAGAGTAGATCAATTCAAAAGTGCAACTCACCCCGACATGTGCAAATTTCTATCTAAAACCTATGAGCACATGTTAAGGGGGAGCATTTGAAAATTAAAAAAACTCTCAAAGTGTGTGCAAAATGTGTTTATTAATCATAAACACTTTGAGAGAATTTTCAATGATTTGGTTATATGGCGATTGTGGAAAGATACCAAAAGACCGACCACTTTACTTTAATGCATGGAGTTATAAGGATGGTAAGGTTAGGTATATGTTCCCATGATCCACCAGAACCGGAGGGATCTTCCCAGGGACAATCCAATAGATAGATTAGAAGTCCTTAGGAATGATTGAAAAAAAGAGAAAAGTGAGAAAGGGAAGAGTGCCGACTGAGACTGAGCTAGGACTGGAACAAACCCAACAAGGTTCTAGTAATGAAGTCTCGGTAAGCACTGAAGGGGTTGAAGAATTAAAAAGAAATGAAATGAGAAAGGGTGAAAAGAAATAGCCCTCCAATTATTCAACCTTAGGGCAGAAACCGGGTTCAATTCATATGCTACTGATTGTTACCAAGGTAACATCGGTATTGAAGATAAAGACGTCATGGACCCAGTGACGCACTGCACTAAACCTCCCAGCCACTCAAGTTCTCTTAAAAGAGCTTGTTTCATTCTCACGGGGAACCGGTGTAAACTATCGACTAGTCTCTTAGAGCTAGTTGATATTGAAACAGGAGACCCCTCCCTAGTCTCCGAATAGGATAACCAATGTGCACTTATCGAGTCTAGAGCCAAGAGATGCATCAAAAGATCTCATAGGAACACTTGATACTTCTACACTGGTTGTTCAACATTAAGGACACCAGATGTAATATTTTGAGTCCTACGCAGATCTTAGCAATCTGCCGAGAACACTTATGAGGGAATATACATAAGTATTTCCCAGTGATTGAGTGGAAACTCCTGCCAGGGTCAACATCAAACAGCCCTGACAGCAGGTCACTTCGGTAATCTCTTGTGGATTACGCTTAGTGTTTATGGTGGTGTTCCAAAAGGTCTACAGTCGTGGGGTGATCTCCAGCGACTCACCTAATCGTTGGTGTACTATGGTATGTCAGTGAAAGCCCTTTCGGGGCATCCGATTAGGAACGGCCTTGGTAAGGATTAGAGAAAGTCTTCACACTATGCTGTTGACGATCTCGAAGTCCAAACTTGTAAGTGCCGGTATGTTTATTACTAACCAAGTTTTATGCAGCTCAACATACCAAACTTATCATGTTCACCACCATCACTCAAGTTCCACATGCTCATACCAACATCTTAGAAGGAGCCACCAGAACCGTTCAACCATGGAGATTCACTCAACTATGATGTATGAGCATGTTGAAAAGGCGTATTCCCACCAAAGACCAAGAAGTTGACGATTGATGCAGATTGCTGAAAAGATGCCGATTCATCATCTCATGCTTACACTTCAACATCAAATATAAAGATATCATGATCAAAGAATGGGCTTCAACCATGCTTCCACAACTCTGATGCAGAAGATCATGACCTAGAAAAGTGTAAGCATGACAACACAAAGACAATCACAACATCACAATGAGACACTTCCACTCAAAGATGACTTGAAGCTAATTACTTGAATGATGAGCAAAAAGGCAAAGTCAAAGATCATCCTATACATCAAGGAAGTCATCTTGAGTCATTTATCAATGAAGAATCAACAACTACGAGCTACAAAAGAATCTACAAAGATCTCAATGCAAGAATTCAAGATTTAATTTCGGGGTGACCTCCCTTAGGGGGAGATTGTTAGGAATACGATTTTGCATAAGAAAGATTCGGTCACCCCAGATACGATTAAGCATTATTTAGATCGTAGTATTTATAATAGTTAGTAGAACGTAGATTAGAAGTAGTTAGTATTCGCGGAAGAAGGACGGGTCTTTACCCACTGTATGCCTGATCCACAGCCCAAGTGGCAAAAACTCATGTACATATAAATACCCTCTCCATCCTTGGAGAGGGTAAGCCTTCTCATAATCTATTTTCTTTTTTTTGGTTTTCTCTCAAGGCTTCATCCTCTTTTTCTCTCTAACTTTCTCTCTCTACATTTCTTTCTTTCTTTCTTGCTTGTAAACGAACCAAACCACAAGGATCAATATGTGTTTTGTGCTTATCTAGTATTCTACAGTGTTTATTTGGAGTTTAGTTATAACATAACACCGTTCGGGCCATCATAATTCAGAGGTTAATACTCCTCACATGAAGTTCCTTACTATTGAGTTATGTGTTTATTTGGAGTTTAGTTATAACATAACACCGTTCGGGCCATCATAATTCAGATGTCATGCACTAATCGTTTGAGGAGCTAGGGCACTTTAAATCGTAAACCCAACAAACTCGTCAAAACGAAATATCCACATAATTCCCCTCACATGAAGCTCCCTAGTATTGTGTTATGCTTCTAACTTTAAATATTTTTACTTTGTACCCTTATAGTTTGTATATTTTCAAAATCTACCCTAGACTTATAATACTTATATTTCACTATCTAGATTTGACATAATTAGTCCCTATACTTATATATTTTATGAAAATGGCAAAAATGACCCTTGGACTTATAAGTTTTCAAAATTTACCACTTATACCCTTAACTTTATAACTTGTGTGAAACTAGTCCTTATAAGTTTATAACTATTTTACTTTCTATCCTAAGGTTATATAAATTTGCAAAAAGGGTCCTTATACTTATAACTTCTAAGAAATGACAAAAATAGTCCCTAGAATTAATATTTTTAGAAAGTTACCATATATACCCTATGCATGGAAAACTTTGCAAAACTAGTCCTAATTCCATACAAATCATATTTTTATGAAACAAAAAGTTCCCTAGCTTATGGTTAACTAATATTAGCTTATCTAAGTTACCTAAACTAACTTATAGCTTATGGAAAGGGCATATAGCATAAAAATAGCAAAACCTTATTTAGGGTTTGAAAAAGAAAACTAGCAAGTTATAGTGATCAAGGCTTAGGCAAGGGTTCTAATGTGATCTAAGGCAACCTAATACTATCCTAGAACTGATATAAATCTAATAAACAAGTATACAAGGTTTACTTGACCAGAAGTGGACTAACGAGAGTTCTAGGGTTTCTAGGTCAAAAATAAATTCGATAGGGCTTCTAGGATTCTAGGACTCGACTTCTATGGTTACTAGGGTGCTACTACAACTACTAGGACCAGAAGGTGTAAGATGAAAAGATGTGAAGATGTGTGAATTGGAATGAAGAGGGTACGGGGTATATATAGGNGGGGAAGTGACTCACCATAGCTACATGGTGACTAACCAAGGCTATATGATGACTAAGGTGGGCTATAGGTGGTTCTGTGGTGGTGTGTGGTGGTTATTTAGCCGCGGCCTAAGTAGGTGACAAGTAGGTGCATCACCTACTTGTAAGCTACTTAGGGAGGTGCTTGGTTGAGTGCTTAGAGGTGCTAGGGTGCTAGGATACTTGGTTGAGGTGCTTGGGTACTTGGTTTTAGGATTAGGGTTAAGTTATGTTTAGTTATAACCTAATTTTTCTTAGTGAGAGATTAGCATTTATTTTAGGGTTTAGTGCCTAGATTAGGCTCCTATGAGTGTTTAGTGACTAATCCTAAGTCCTAAGAAGCTTATACTAAGTGGTGGTAGCTTATTGGAAAGATTTGGGAAGGTTTAACCTAGTTTCCGGGAAGTTATAACCTAGTTATGGTTTTGTGCTTAAGGGATTTGTACCTAAGTTCTAAGGGGTTGTACACTCATACATAAGCCTTGAACACTTTCAAACTAGTTTAGATAAGCATATAGGGTTTAGTGAACACATAGGCCTAATTAGCGCTTAATAGATTACTTATTGTGGTGTGTTTATGATCTTATTGTGGTGTTTTTGTGATCTTATGCTTGACATACCAGAGGTTTATGTGGTGTGAATGTAGAGATCTTTGGCTTGTGTGGATACGTGAGCAGGTCTAGAGAGTCATGCAAGTAGTGAATGCACATAGAAAAGAAAAGTTTACCTGTGAAATACCTAATATAGGTATTTGTAGTGGGAACGATAGTGATGAGATTTTGTGGGTTGTTATAGAATCACTACTTTCATTAGGAACAACATAAGACTTACCATGATTTTTAGCCCCAAGGTTTGACCCACCATCATTCCCAGTAATCCCCTGAGAACTAGACTCCATAGCAACCTCATTTTCCCCCTCACTAACCTCAGGCTCATCATCCTTAGCCTCCATATTCTCATCATCATCACCATCATACTCAACACCTTCCATTCCCTTAACCATATTCCTATTCTTACCACTACCCTTCTTAGAACCTTTATTAACACCCAATGATGATTTAGAACCACCACTAGTATTCTTAACAGATTGTTTAGAATCACTACATGAATTTCTAGTACTTCTCTTAGATCTCACAACATCACTAGCCACTGGAGGTGGAATAGAATTAGGGTTTATGGGATTTGGGTTTGGTGGATTAGGATTGATTTTAGACATGATTGAATGACGATTAAACACCAAACATATTAGGTTTAAGGCTGAGAATTCATGATGGAAACAGTAAAACCTAATTTATAAAATGAATTTAATGAAGTGGAGGGAATATGGAATAACGGTGAAATGTTATATTAAAATGTTAGGGATGAACAGTAGGATTCAAACCAAAAATCAAAATCAAGATCCAATGGTTATATTGAATTTAGATGATGAATTTCATAATAAAATGTGAAGAACATCTTTGAGAGAGAAAGTAGACATTCTTGCCCTACAATCAAATAAATCCTTGTCAACTACCGTTACACTTGGGATTTGCTTGTCCTCAAGCAAATGAGCTTTTATACCAATCAAAATACAAGTTATGGGTCATTCAACATTAATATGAAAGTAATTACAACAAATGATCGTTCCACCTTAGTCAAAACAAGCACATAAATTATATACTAGCACCTCACATATAGTGTTTGGATACTCTCATCTCTCGGGTGTTATAAGTTTATATATCACAAATGGAAATGAAAAAATATCTCTCACTACCTGTCATAGCAAATAGATTACCATAGGCTTGGGAAAGGATCAAAACCTCCACCACTTTGGCGAAAGCACCTAGGATAAACTATCAAAGAGGTCTTTCAAAGGGTTATAACGTTAGGTGTAGGGATATGGAAAAACACGGTTTGTTGGATAAAGGATATTTACTAGTGGCAAGTCAATTGTCTTGGTTAATTACGTGTACAATGCGGCGTTGCGAAGCCAAGACTCGACTCAACTTACACTAACTACGACCAACATAAACATAAATAAAAGAAACGGGATGGTAGTCTGTATGTATTTTTCACCTTTCTTTTTCTATTTTTTTTATTATATTTTTCTTGTTTTTTCGATTTTTTTCATACACTCTTGCCCTACCATCCAAAATAATACATCAGGGGGCTCGTTCTCCCCTTACACTTGAACTTTTACATAATTAAAAATAAATACTCGAATTAAGATAATCGAAACACTTGGAGTACTTTAAAACATTATCGCATATATAGGGGTAATAAATGATGTTCTTCCCCATTACTCCATTACACTAGTACTTTACCCATGAGTCCCAATCGTCCCAAAATAATATGTACAAGATATGACTCGACTTAGCAACCATGTAATCAATTAGACAATTAACAAAGGGTTTAAACATGTAACAATAATGCTCTAAAGATGAGTGCATACAAGGAAGGATAAGGCAATTTGGGTGTACATTTGGGGGTGGATTGTAAACAAATTCTTCCTTTAAGTAAAATACTTAAAGTTAGAAACAAAAAAGATAGGCTATGAGGGGTGTACTACGGGTATCGTGTACTAAAAATGAGTACATCGCAAAGGTGTGGGAAAATTACTTGACAAATGAAGTCAATGTAATTATAAAAACAGGTTTAAAACATGGGTTATCCTAATGCCTCTTATCACATAGCAAATCCTAACTACATGAATGTAGTCTTACTAGCAGTCTTGGGATGCATCACAAACGCAAGTTCTAGAATCTATATACTGCTGGTACACTCATAAGCTTTAACAATGAATGCTTTTTCCTAAAGATCTAAAGGCGAACCTCACATATTTGGGGTGGAAATTTTTTGTGTGGTACGGTTTTTGTGCTAGTCATATAACTCCTATCCATGAGAAGCTTATTAAGACTAAAGTTTCACTCCTATATGTTGCAAAAAATTTTAAATTTGGTGCCAAAATTTCCCTGACAAGTACTTCTCTCGGTTTTATTACGCATCTACTATTAAACAAAACAAAATCAAGTGAAGTTGTAGTTTCTAAGGTATCCCAATTTACCCCCCTTACACTTAAGTCGAACATTGTCCCTAATGTTCAAATAAAAGGTGTAAAAGTAAAACTAAATGAGAATGAAAGAAACTAGTACTCCCCTGATTCGCTCGGTATGGACGACATGGTAACATGGTTAAATCCTCTTCCAAGAAAATGTACATGCAAAGCTTCACTCTTGAAATATAATCATCCTCTTGTCCAATATAATATGTTAAACAACTAAAAAAACAAACAAGAAACCTCGCGTAAAATCGGCGGTAAACTCTAAATAAAAGTAAATCTTAGAAAGCAAGTAAAGATATTATGCTTGCAAAATAAATGTCTGCAGATTCCTGGAGTTTAAGGATTTTAGATTTTACAAAACTTTACAATTCCGACAGTATAACAAAATCTGGAAAATTTTTCAGAAAATAACACCTGACGTCGTCAAGTTTTAACCCTTGACGCCGTCAGGATTGACCTGACAGAATTTTTATATTTTGTTTCCGGAAAATTTCTGGAAAATCTATGTTTTAATACCTGGAATCCTGCAAAACACTCATTGTGTACAAGCATTTGACTGAAATAAATACTAATATGTATACTAATATCTTATTGTTATTGTTCATGTTCAATCCGTTCTTTGAAATAATTATGATCTTCCCTTACACTTATCTTTTGACAAAATACCTTTATATGTAATTAAGACGAGGTTAAAAACAAAATAAAGCATTTTTACAAATTTGTTTGAGACATGAACAATAAACAATAAAGAAAAGTATACATGCGGAAGCAAATAATAACAAATAAGCAAACAAACATGAAAAAGAAAGCTTGGGTTGCATCCCAAGAAGCGCTTTTCTTTATTTACGAGTCTTGTAGCTAGACTCAAAGTCACTCTCTACTACGTCTTCCTGTCTAACTTACGTATCCTTTCAAAACTCTTAATCCATCCTTCATCACGCCTATATTCAGGGCCTAGATTTCTGCAACCTGAATAATATGTTCGTTTCCTTACATAATAAACATCATCATCAATTCTGTCATCTTTATCTCATAGGGTTGAATCACATCAACTGCTAAATTTTCGATGTCCTTTAACTCTTCCCTCATGTGAGGCATCATAAAAGTGATCTTTTCTACCCCATCAGTAAACTGAACTGTTCCCTTATCACGATCACAATGCATCTTAGACACTTCAATGAATGGTTGTCCTAGCATAATTTCTCCCAAGTATTGGTCTATAATACATCTAACATCTTCTAGGATTACAAAGTTGCATCGATAAGTGAAGTTTCCTATAAAGATGTGCACCCCTTCAATTCTCCCAACAAAATTACATAATCGATTAGGGTTATAGGGGTCTTTTCTAGGGTTCAACCTTTCACTCATGATCCAATTGTAGTAGAGCCTAGACATAATATTTATAGGTGCTTTTAAGTCAATGTATGTGTGCTCTCTAAACATATACTCAACCATGCAAGGGATTTTGATGTTCATATAATTATGCTTCCTAATCCATGGTTTCTTCCTATATTTCAAGGGACAAGGGTGTTTCAAAAGAAATTTATGGTAACTTAATTCCTCACTTGTTGGAGAGAAATAAACTCGATTTCTCTTTTGATTGGTTCATTAAGCTCCCTAAATGCATTAATTTCCCTCTCCCTTTCGCGCTAAAAGTCTCGCGTTGAGTTCCGAATGTCGATTCACGTTTTCCATAGTGGCAAATGGAATAGTCAATGAAAACTTTTTACGAACAAAGACACAAAGAAAAAGATAGGCTAAAGAAATCATATGAAAAAGAAAATAAAAATCTCACTAGATAGGAATGAGTAGACCTAATCAAAATAAAAATCAACCTAAACAATAACTATTCCCCGGCAGCGGCGCCAAAAACTTGATGTGAGGATTACGCCTCACAAAAGGTTTTACTTCTCAAGGAATCTTGAGAAGCTTGCAATCCTCCAGGCAGTGTACTGGACCAACGTAGTATAGTGAGTGGCAAGTACTGGGGGATTGATCGTTCTCTAGGGGAATAGTGTCATTAGGATTGAGATGTAGGTAAACTAGGTCTAAAGATGATGGATGATTCTTTTTGTATTTTTTTTAATGAAAAGCAGTAAAATCTCGGGTATTTGGAAGAGTGGGCGTAATTAATTGCTAGTCAACTAACCCAAAATTACTAATTAAACAAAATAAAATAAAATAACAAGAAAAGTAAATGCGGTGGATTACTTATAGGAGACAAGTGTGTTTACTTAGATTTCCCTACTCCCTAGTTATCTTTTATTGATTTATTGATTTGTTACAACCGTTTGATTGAAGGATTGTATTCCTTAATACCGGTCGTGGGGGCATGTACGTCCTTCCCCAACTCTATGAGTATTTATTTCTTCTTATGATGACACGTTTAGTGTCCTACCATAGAATCATCAACATCTACTCATGCATTAAATACAATCAATAAAACCGTAGTACACATCCGATTACGTTTCTTAAGACATTCAAGCATGTTACCATATAGGAGATTAGCCAGTTTTCTTAAGCCTAACATGAGTCAATCAATCAAACAATCAATAACAAATCAACAATCAATAATTAACAACTAGGTTTCATTAGATCTAAGCAAACACTAAGTGATCTAAGCTAGCATGTTAATGAAAAGAAAAGACAAACAATTAATCAAACAACACATAGATATATTGAATAATTAAAATATGGAAGAAAATAGGGTTTGAAACCCTAAAAGTGCTGTAAAATTCGGACTCCCAAAGTTCCCTACAAAGTTCCACCCCTTTCTAATGAAAAAATCTAAAAGTATATATAGAGATACATAGGTGACGGCGTCAGGTTATGAGTCCTGAAGCCGTCAAATCGCTGTGATTAGGGTTTCTTGACGCCCAATTAATTTTCCTGACTTCGTCACTCATTGTCATCACTGGGCCATCTCTTGTTAACATAATACGTGACACCCTACTCCTAATAACACGTGACGTCGTCATGTGTTAATCCACAAACAGTTCTCTGGCCCATCATTTGCAAATAAATTCCACCACTTGAATCTTCAAGTGACGGCGTCACCCTGTAAGGCGTGACGTCGTCAGGTGCAATTTCCAGCATAGTTTCTTGATTCTGTCATTTTCTTCACTTTTAACTCCAAAAACGCCCAAAATGCTTCATTTTCCAGAATTCTCGTCCCAAGTACCTAAAATGACAAAAGAAGCGATTTAAGGTAATATTTGACGATATATTTACGATTTAGGGCTTAAATAGCCCCTAAAAGCGTATCAAATAAATCTTTATCATTGGGTAAATAAGGTTTTGACACAAATTGATAAAGGTGTGTTGCAGAGGATGAAATCCTTTTAAACTATTTTGGCTAAGATGATGAGTTTGAGGGTTTTTATATGATCATAATAAATGATATTATGCATGTTAAGAAAATTTTGGATGCGTTAATGGATTGTGTTAGACCCTTTTTATTAGTTATGCATTGAAGAAATGTTAAGTGTTTATAATGATTTTTGTTTAGGACTCAAGTGACCTTGGTGTTTGTAGCAACTCGTACTTTTCAGGTCACTATTTACCTTTTTACTTAAAATTATTAATTTGAAAGTTACTTATTTACCTTTACGCGTAACTGTAAGCTTAAACCACGTAAATAAAAAAATGATATTTTTTGTAAACTGTCAATTTTCTAGGTCAATAATTGACCAATAACTCAAAATATTCACTTTTAACATATATGTGTTTAATTAACCCTAAAACAGGGAGATGAACCCGCGTAACGTGAAAAATGACTTTTAACGCGTCCCGGCACCAGACCAAGCATGGTCTACCTTAAATTAACACATTACGGCTCTATTAGAGTTATTCTATGAGATATTACATTTAATTTCCCAATTCTCACGTTAAACGCACTTAATTTGCATTTTAGCTCACACGCGCACGCTTTTTGCATCAACCGACCAAGTAATTAACCAATATACTCGCCACTACTCTATACTACATAAAAATTCGAATTTCCTTATCTTTTGATAAGCAAAAACTCGACACGCTTTGTATAACCCCAAAATCATGAGCTAATAGTCCAAATTATCCAAATACCACCCAACATTCAACTAATACAACAAAATGATCCCCCCTTGATATCACACCAAAAACCGGTATGACAACCCGTAATTTTCATCAATGTACTTATCTCTATGAGATTTACACAAACCATTTTCATGAGAAATTTTTTTGCCTTATTTCATGTCAACTATGTAAAGTAACTTACATAGCAAACTAGACGTGCTCACGCAACCACCAATGCCAACTATAACTATGTTTACATCATGTAAACCTCCTAATATGTCAAGTCTAAGTTTAACGTACTATTTACAACGTTATTCCAAAACAAGCATTATACGTTTACGGTTATTCCAAAAACCCTAATTTCAAGTCAAAACAAGTTTAAAAGTGTTCAATGCTTATGTACAAGTATCCTACCATAACTTTTGAATTTCTTTTCCCTCCTAAACCCTAGTAAAACCATTTAAAGCTCAATGTACAAGTCATTTGAGCATAGAATTCAAACAAGTTCATTTTACCTCCTAAATCATGTTTAAACCTTACCACTAGTTTAGCACAAAGTACAAGTGTTGGATCGATGTACTCTGACCAAACTACTTTATTATAGCTTGTCTAAGGTTTAGCAGTCTTGCCTAAACTGCTAATGATGAAACACTGAATTACTCTATTAAGTATGCGGAATTACTTAACAAAGCTAAGAAGAATTATAACAACTTCAACACTTTTTATTAACCAAACTTTGAATCTGCTAATTGTACAGATTCACAAACAACCCTAAATATCTCTAATATCATATTCTTATATTCGTGTCTCTAATAATGACTTAGGGATCCTTTTATAGGCACAAGGAATACCCTAGTCGGTTTACAATACTTGAACGACAAGTATACAAACTCTAACTATAGAATATTCTAGATTATACATAATATTCCTAATCTAATCTTCAGTCTTTATCTTCAAGCAGTACTTTGACTTATCAACGAGCAGTACTTTGATCACAAGCAGTACTTTGACTTTAAACACTTTAGCAGCACTTTGGTCTTCAGCAGTACTTTGATCTTTTATACCCCAACAATCCTCCCCTAACTTGAATTCTACTTGTTTGAGTTCAAGTTTCCATGTGTAAGCATTGTCTTCAAGGAAAGGTTGTCTTCTGTGAAAGTCATACTCGTTATTTTGTTATCATCAGCATAAAGTATCTGCAATCTTTATCAGCAACAATCTTTT